>LS590010.1:166758-188389 GCA_900490775.1 Pristionchus maxplancki
GGCTGAGTGGTCTAGTGGTATGATTCTCGCTTAGGGTGCGAGAGGTCCCGGGTTCAATCCCCGGCTCAGCCCTACATTTTGCCTTAGTTTTGCCGATCATTCCGAACAAGTTTCTTATTTGAGAGCGGTCCAGTGCTTCTCCCAACATGGCTGAGTGGTCTAGTGGTATGATTCTCGCTTAGGGTGCGAGAGGTCCCGGGTTCAATCCCCGGCTCAGCCCTACATTTTGCCTTCGTTTTACCGAACATTCCGAACAAGTTTCTTATTTGAGAGCGGTCCAGTGCTTCTCCCAACATGGCTGAGTGGTCTAGTGGTATGATTCTCGCTTAGGGTGCGAGAGGTCCCGGGTTCAATCCCCGGCTCAGCCCTACATTTTTGCCAGTCTCACCTCTAGTTCCGCCGCGATCTGTCGCAGATGGTAGAGCGCGAGCTGCTCCAGCGCTGGCATGTTCTCCTCATTTCTGAAACCAGACAATGTTGCGTTTCACGTGTCAATAAAGAGGAAAAGAGGAACTGTCCTATGACATTTTCCATCTCTCTCCTCTCCAATTGACCCCCTTCTCGGCCGAACTTTCGTCAACAACAAAGAGTTCGTTCCGCGCTCTCCCGTAACAAAGATTACAGATCACCCAATCGGTCGCTATCAGGTTACTGTAGTAATAACTACTTAGCCGACGACTGTATTTAAAATTAAGTTCAGGAGAAATTCCCGAAGGAGAAAATGAGTTTCATGAAATGCTCTAATCAAGTCAAAAATCGTAGATGAAAATAATTCTCGCAAGCGCTGACGGTAGAACAAACTCACTCATCGTTCTCTCCGTCCGCGAGCGCGCGTTCGGCGGTCGCGCGCGGCGCCTTGCGGAGCGCGGCGATGGCGCGGCGCGCCGCCAGCCGCAGTTCGGTGGCGCTCGGCGCCTGCAGCGCGCCACGCTGCGCCGAGTGCGCGCCACCTCGCGACGCCATTCTAAATCGTATTTGATTAATTTTCCCAAGAAATTGCTAGAGAATGACAATAAAATGAGCGAACCAAACAAAATGAAACGTCGTTCAATTGAGCAAGGAAACAATAAAGTGACGAGACATTTCCGGCGTGGCATTTTCGAAATGAAAATAGACAAGCAATCTTAAATTCTTCAGCGAATTGAATGCCAAAGCACAGCGAGAAACCACCCAGAAAGTCTGAGCAAACAAATCCAGAATACGTGAAGAGCTGTGAGTTGCACCCATTTCAGTAACCCAGAAGCGCCTTCAATTTCTTTTCCACTTGTCAATCCCACAAATTGGCAAATTGGCCAACAAATTGGGCGTTTCCAGCGGGTCAAAGATCAAATGCGAGCAGAACTGTACACTATTGCCTACTTGTATAGCGTCAATAGCACCCAATTTTCCCCTCTCGTAAACCCGAGGAAAACGCAGGCAAAACACACAAACATAAGCGGATTTTGCGAACAACTCGCGAGAATATTCGTGTGGTGAGAGAAATCCGTGCGAGATAGCAGGGCGAAGTGGGAGAGCACAGGCAGGTCAGCGTAAACCTAGAGAGTAGGGGAAAATGAGAGACCACCCGGGCCGGCAGCCGGCATCCTTCTGTTCGATTCGCGCGCGCTTCTTTCCAGGCGGCGAGAAAGCGTGGGCGGGCGAGAGGGCGCAGACGGGCAGCGTAAGAATAGAGACAACAAAAGGGATGGAGAGCTCGTTACGTCACCCAGAGGCGAGATAGCGTGCTAAATTGAGAGAGCAGTAGTCGGGAGCCGGGCCTCTTCTTAGGGGTCCGAGGCGGGCCCACTTACTCACGCCCCCTTTCACCGCCTGAGGCTCGTTCACACACAAAAATGGACAACGTCTACGACGCGGTTGAAGGTATAAATCATTTTAGGCTCCGCCCCTTTTCGGAAATCAAAAAAACATTTCCAGCGATCTACATCTTTATTCCAATCATCGCAATAATCGTACTCGTGGCAACGATTTATCTTAACAGCGGAGGCGCGGAGAAGAATGAAATGGATGAGGGTTCGATTTCATTTCGCTTTCCCCCGAATGAATCAGAAAGAAAAATCTCAAATTTCAGCAACCAAAGAAGAATTGGAGACACTTTTACGGAAAGAAGATTGACTCGGCGAGATCAAAGATCAGTTTCCAAACCTCCTTAAACTCAGATATTCTCCACAGATGCCATTCACACTGCTCAGTTTCTCTTTTTCTTTTTTTGTCGATAAAATTATTATTCGTAAAGCGAATACAATGCAAATTTCGAATTTCACGCTATAGATATCGATTAGCTTTGAGTACAATCACCGAACTATAATTATGATTTGGTAGGAAGTTACGATGGGATTTGAAAAGATCCGGGGGGGGGGGAAGAATAGACACTGATCTGACTACGATGACCTATCCAAGAATCGGGGCATACGGATGTCTAAGCAAGATACGGACTAGGTAAGTAAAGAATAAAGAACCAACGAAAGTAAAAAGATGAAAATACGGAAAGAAAAATACGGCATTATAATTATTAGATCCGGGAGGAGTAATCGATAAAGAGTGCGGAAAATCGACAAAAAAATATTCTAGGATACAGTGGTCTAATTTACAGCAGTTTCAACACAGATCGAGTAAATCAAGTAGGCCAAAACAGGAGGGAAAGATAAACGCAAGCGAGTAGGGAGAATACAACATCAAGCAAACATTCCAAATTCAAGCAAGAAAAGAGAAAAATATAGAACATTGGTTAATCCAAAATATGCAATGGTGCGTGCTTATTAGAGAACATAGACTGAATTGAGATAAGCTCATAGGTCAAGCACTAGCAGTCCGGAGGAGATACGTATTATCGATCGATCGACTGGCTACTTCTGTATGGTGTGGTGTGTGGTGGTGTGAGATACCGTACCTGATCGCGGTACCGTACTCCTAGCACAGCATAAAGCAATTTAGAGGAAGGATATCACAGGGAGAAAGCGGGGGACTATGTAGAGAAAGTGGTGGTACGGTATCGATCGATAGGGGGCGGGGCTAGGGTAGACTACGGTATTCGTGGCGGGACCCGCCAATCAGGACGCGGGCGCTTCAGGCATCGCGATCACCTGCTTCACGAACTCGGCGAACGCGCCCTTGTCGTCGACCTCGGCGTACTGTAAAAGCAATCGATAATCAATCGATAATTCCAAGCTACAGCTACAGTACCCTTCACCCAGGTGTATCTTTTTTGAAGAAAAAGTAAGAAAATTACATGGTAAAGCGTTGTAGATTTCCTGCATTTAAAAAAATCGATAATCACGAACTACCGTATCCCCCTACCGTACCTTCGTGTAGAATGTCTCGCCGGCGAGAGTCTTGAGTGTGGCGCGCTCTCCGGGTAGCTTCTTCAGACACCTGGAAGACCTCATTTCTTGATCCGTTGAAAATGGAATTTTTTTCTGGACCCGAAGGCTTCGTGCCGCACTGAACTGATTTCTCCTTTCCCTCGATAGGTTGATAATTCAGTCGAATAATTTGTGTGTAAAAAGATCAACTGCATCAGAGAAATGCAACGAATGTTCCCCTGGCGCATTTCGGCTGCACCAATCGGGTATCAACTTTGCCGATTCAATTATTGCGCTTATGTAACGTGTTTCGAATGGTAAAATGATTTTTAAAAAACATTCAAAAATTCATAGACCCTCCGTGGTTTGATCTCACAGCGCCCTATCATCAACGCTCTCATTTCCAACCGAGCAATTTCTCGATGTTGTGCTTTGCAAACTAAAAATCGGTTTCCGCTCCCCGGTGGTTTCATGCTGCTATGATCTGACATACCTGCTTCTACATCTGCACTTCAATCTCATTACGGCTCCTTGCGGAACAAAAAAAAAGTAAAACACTCACTTTCCGACGAAATTGCACAGCTCCTCCGAGAAGATGTCCTTCGGCAGTGAGGGAGCGGGCTGGAAAAAACATCAGTTTGCGATTGGGCAATCACCATTACCGTACCCAACACCCTCCAATCGATACGTTCTCTTAGGATTACCGTAACCATTAATCGATAATCTATAGCTACCGTATCCCCTCTGCCTACCGTACCTGATTGACGATGTACTCGAGCATCTCGAATATGGCCATGTTCGCGGGCGTCACGTCCTCCGGCACGGCCACGTTCGACATTGCCTGCCAAATTTTTGAATTATTTTCATTCGCGCCAATACTTCTCGAGAAATTAAAAAATTGGCATTTTTGCACTACGTTGCTAACTTCGTCCTTTTATTGGCGCGAAGCAATAAAATTCAAATATTCAAATACCTCAGCCGTCTCGTCCGCAAGCACGATCTCCTCGATGGGCTTGTTAAAGATCTGCGCGTAGTCCTGCTTCGTGATGTTCGGCACCGGGTACCTATAATTATGATTGTAATAATTATTATTATTGCTATTATTATCTAATCCTACAGATTCATCAGTGTTTTACGAAGCCTTCAACGAATCAAGTTCGCAGCCGCCACTCGCTATGTATAGTAACATTGAAACTCTAAGCATGCTGAGTCTCTGGCTTGAGAAAAAATGAAAAATTTGGTCATTTTTGCACTACTCCATCATTTCTGGGTTATAAAGTGGCGGAAAATTCAAAACCCTCTCACTTTCCGACGGCCAGCTCGATGAGTGTCAGGCCGAACGACCAGATGTCCGACTGTACCGTGTAGTGCGAGCCCGTGAGACGCTCCGGCTGCAAGGAAATGCCCTCCTCATTCTCAATGCTCTCTCGCCAGTCAGGTGAAATCTGATAGTAATAACGGAGCGCGTGTGGAGTTTTTACAGCATGCAACCTGCATTATTCCATTTCCACTTCAAATAAATATAAAAACTTATTTAAACAACAATCCCTATTATGAGGACTCCACCTCGCCCGTCTATTTCATGCCTCACGCAATAATCAAGAGTCGCCACATTCGCAGGGCAGCGCTATTTTTCGACCATCGCATACAACTAACAAATAAAAAATAAAATAAATAAACAAATACTCACCGCCATGTACGAGCGCGTGCCGACGAACGAGTTGGCCATGCTGTCTATCAGCAGTCCCGAGACGCCTGAAATTAATGTAATTAAGTAATTAATAAGTATAATGAAATGGCTGATGGACTACTTGGTGAAATCAATTCCGTTTACAGCATACATTGGTAATGGCCCATTCGCTTACACTATCTACTAACTGTGAAACTCAAAGCTAATAATTCGCACCTCAATCAAAGGTCGAAAGCCTATGTCATCAGAGCATTCAAAAGTGGTCTGCATTTCAAATTTATAAGTCATTGTGGTCTCAAAGTGGTGTGCCTTTTGAAAATATCCACGCTTATCCCTTCAAAAGTGGTTTGCTTTTTAAAAAATTCTCTTCACAGCCTTTAAAAAGTGGTATGCGTGTGTCATTTTTGACACATCATTCGAACCCTGACCTCAATGATTTTTATTACTTTTTTTCATAAGGAGCAGTTTACAAAACGACAACCACCACGTCGACCGACCAATCATCTCATCGTGAAACCCAAAACTCCATCCCAATGCAACCTCAGTGTCCACTATTCCCACAGTGGCTGAGAAACGGTTAAAAAAACGCGGCATCGCTGGTGATTTTGATACGAATGGTCAAGAACTTGTTGATGCATTGACAGAGGAATGACACTTTCATTCACAATCAGTTCTCTCTCATCGGTAAGAGAAGCACGAGAGCCTGGGATAGTGAGAGAGCCAGCCGCAATTGCCAGCACAATAAATTGAAATCTCACCGAAATCGCACAGCTTGATCTCTCCGTTCGAGTTGACGAGGATGTTCGACGGCTTCACGTCTGCAATTGGTCAATTTCGCGGTTTCTTGAAGTCCTGAGATCTCGGTTTCAACGGTTCCATACTATTGCGAATCTGCGTCGTACCTGATTCATCCTGCTTTTTTTTTTGAACAATTATCTCTCAGTTACCAAACAACACTAATCGATAGCCACCGTACCCCCTCTCGTCCCCTACCGTATCTACCTACCTCTGTGCAGTATCTTGATGTCGTCCTTGAGGTAGGTCAGTCCCTTGACCACCGCCACCGAGATCTTGCCGATGAAGTTCTCCTGCAGCCGGGTCACCTGCAATCCTTTCTTTCTTTTACTCGCTGACCCTCTTCAATTGACACGCTCCCTCGCGCACAAAATGTCATCCGCTCCTATTATGGCAACATGTTCTCATAAATCTACATTAAATGTTGATTGTTTAACCATACTCGGAGGATACTAGGGTGGCGAAAACGACTCACGAATGAGTCGTGTTTACGACCCCCTCTTTCGAATACTCGAAAGACACGCGCGCGCGCTCTCCCTCTCGCCGAGTGAGTCGTTTTAGGCTCATTCGTGAGTCGTTTTCGCCACCCTAGAGGATACCATTAATAAGGACACCCCCTCCCAGTTTTACCAATCTATCGCAACCGCGATGTTGCTAGTACGTAAAACTCGGAATTGTGGCCAGCTGATGTGAAAATATTGAGCTACGTCAATATCGCGTCAATTGATACACATCGATTTTCATATTGCTCATTATAGCAAAAGGAATATTTTTGGCGAAAGAGCGAGTATAGCAATGTAATCGAGACTAGGTGGACTATATCAATCTGCTGAAGCAGTGATCATACTTGTACCTACAATATCAAAACAAAACAATTCATTCTGACATGCAGTTTTTGACCAGGGACTATGTGAAATCAATTGAAATATCATCGTTTTCAACGCGTATTATTAGTATTATTTACTGTATTCGATACAGGACATTGCACATATTAGCAAACTCAAAACTGCTCGCTCATACATCTCATCATTGCAACCACGAAGGTACTTGTTGCTATCATTTGCGAATTCGCAACAAGTCGCCTAAAAAAGTTGCTGACACGTTTCCTTCTCTACTCCACAGCCCTGTTGATGCTACGTTTCGTCAAAAATACATAATTGTTCGGTTTGATCTTCTTCAATTCACCGTCCATTTTTATGCAAACCTCTTATTTTTACATGCCCTACCCCCCCCCCCCCCACCCAGTTCTCGATCCCCTCTCCCCACCCCCCGTACCTTCTTGAGGACCAGGTCCAGACTCCGCCCATCCATGTACTCCATGCAGATCGAGATGTCGTTGTTGTCGACGAAGGCGCCGTAGAAGCCGACGATGTACGGCGACGAGCACTTGTGCAGCACCGACAGCTCTGCAATGGGGACGACGATTCGGAAACGTCGGACAGCACGAGCACACGCGGCGCTCTGAGCCATGCACCAAACATCGATAATTGCGGATTTACACAACAACGATTCGTGTTTCACGCTGCACATTTACACCTTGTAGCTTAATTGCCATTGGTAAATAATCAGGCCACATTTAATAAAAATACAACTATTTCATTAACGACTCCTTCCGCAAAAGCCTTGTCAAGTCTATGTTTCACCGGCGCTCCATATCCGAAACAAAATCAGTTATCTCCAATATAACGGCCGTATCCGCGCAATCTACACCACACAATCCCTCGTCCGTCTCCCTTCACAAACGTCGACCCGCACCCACTGCACCATCATCCACACCACACACCACACTCACCCTTGATGATCTGGGCGCGGACGGAGGGCTTGACCTCGAGGTGCACCAGCTTGCGCGCCATCACCACGCCCTTCTCCTTGTGCTGCACCTGCAAATAGAAAATTCAAATATTTGAATCTCGCGCCAAGAAAAGAAAGCTTCAATGCAATTGTGCCGAAATTTTCAGAACAGTGATATCGGAGTTTCGTCAAGAATACGTAAAGCTTTCGCAGCTGCGACTTTAATTATTTTATAATTATTCAATAATATAATATATTAAAAATAATCAATACTCCCCATCTACTGTACCTTGCTGGCCAGCCAATAAATATTCTTCTCCTACCTTGCTACTTTGTTATCCAATCAATAATCTTACCGTACCATCAAGCCCACTTCAACCGTACTCTCTCACCAATCAATACTACCGTACCTTGGTGACGACGCCTCCGTTGCCGTGGCCGAGCTCGCCCTGGTGCTCGAGCACGTCATCTGAGATCTCCTGCAATTTAAAAAAATATAATAATAATAATAATATTTATTTTTAAATCAAAAATTCAAAAATCAATGCCCATCACCATCTCGCTCTCACCCGGGCGACATAGCTAGGGTGATTCCGCCTGTATCAATTTCTGCATACTTTTCGTCTGAAAAAAAAACAAATAATCATTTTAAATTCATTTGCTGATTTGCTCCTCCAATCATGAATCATTCTAGGGAACGCACCGTGATGCGCACAATAACCACAAATTCTAGAGAGAGAAAACACAAATGTTGCAAAGTAAAAACTACCCACATTTCCGTTTCACGAAAGGGCTAAAGTTCATCGTGGAGAAAGGGTATTAATGACAGGTAACTTAGCATTTTAGAACAATAAAAAATAACCTGAACAGTTCGCAGAAACCTCTCTGGTAGATACGCCAGCAGTTCCATCTCACTATTGGTCAGAAAAATTCGCTAACCCAACACTGGATAAATACCCCTCGTCTTACCTTTATTCCGCCCATATTCCAAGTCGTTTCGCATCAAACTGAAGTGCACGCCCGAAAGATAACTGATCTACCACGTCGGTGGGCCAAATTTCACCACACAAAATCGGATTGGGCACCTATTTTCGGGGGATTTCCGCCCAAATATAGCTCGTAATCGGCTTACAACTAAATAGATGCGCACCTTGTCCACTAAACACCCGCTCTGGGCGGCGGAAATCCTATCACGACATCATTAATCCCCTGGAGAACGCACAACATCATTTCTACACTGCGGAAAGACCACAGCAACGCCCCCGCACATTCGCGCTTCCGTGTTTCGCCAAAACGAAGCGTGACGGGGAAAATCAATTTACCTTCTATCGATCGAATTTATAGAAACCCCTCACTCACTCGACTCGCTCAATCAACCATACCAAATAAATCGATCATTAATCAATCGATAATCAATCAATACTCCACCGTACCCCCAGCAGCTCCTTGATCTGCAGCCACTCGGTCAGGCGGTCGCGCTGGGTCTCCGTGATCTGCAGCCGCTTGAGGTGCTCGCGGATCGAGTCCGCCGCCGTCACCTCCTCGACCTGCAATTGATGTTTTTGTTATTGTTGTTGTTGTTGTTCTTAATATTATTGCTACTGTTCGCGTCTAGTGAAAATCTTAGTTCTAAATTTTCACCTCCCGCTTACCTGTGTTTCAGCAGTTCTAGATTAGAGCACTAGGTTACATACGGTTAATTAAATGCTTTTCTCCATGTAATAAAAATGCATTCCCAGCGCCCAGTTCTGCGAACCAATTCATAATTGCAAATGTCAATCTCCCCGCACACCCGCGTTTCAGCCATTCTAGAATAAAGCATCGATTTGAACGTTGCCAACAGGGATGTGCAAAAATTTAACGGTCTCTCATTTCGTAATGCTCTCTCGCCGATCAGAGGGAGCGAGAGAACATGTGAAATGAAGAGACCGTTAAATGTTTTGCACAACCCTGGTTGCCAATAGCATTCATTCTGCCGGCGAAACTGAAAACAACAACAACAATTAAATTATTTCCTCCGCCAACGTGACTCGCCCACTTGCCATCTTACGCGGCCCAATGTCCCGCCTGTTTCCCTCTTCCTCTTCTTCTTCTTTAATTTAAGCCCACCATTCTGCCTACGATTCCCGGTATAGATCACGCCTTCTCCCATCTTCGTAAACAAGTCCTCTCGTCTTTCCCTCTCTCTCAACACACCTCAGACAGTCATGGGGAGAGGTGGAGAGAGTGGCGAATTAAGCGGCCAAAACAGCTGTTTTGAGGCAGGAAAGACGGCCGGAAACCAAGAAAAGCGACTAATCTCGGCTGAGGAACATCTTTTCTCGAGTCAATTGAACACTCGCGAGGTTCGCGCGTCAACGAATCTACTTGACTAGGTGGATCGTGAGTAGGTCATTATTATCTCGGCTGAGCTTGCAATATCCAACCAATCAAACGCACCCGCACAGTTCATGTGTCAAGGAACCTATATACCTAGGCGTATCCCCCTCACTACAATCGATTGGAACGACTAACTGAACATAACCCATTTAAAAGCGATGCGAATTCTAATTACACCCAGCATATTACACGTAAATTTGAATCAAAATAATCCATGAATAAGAGGCGCATTGCCTATCCACAACAAGTTCCAGTTTCGCGATCCACTACAATTAAATAACAAAAACAAAAACAAAAACAATAACAAAAACAAAAACATACCTTGTCGCCGGTGGTGCCGTCCTCGTTGACGGTCGGCGGCAGGCTGAGGCCCAGCGGATTGCGCCGTTTCCCACTCGACATTCGCGCCTGAATCAGGGGAAATCGATATTCTTGATTAAAATCAATAGGAAATTCGAATATATCCCTTCCAGTCTGGGGCGCGACAACAATAGAGCGAGCTGTTTTGCGAGCGCGACGCTGGCAATATATGGGGCTTATGAGAGAGCGAAAGGAGCCAGACGGCCAGCCAACAAACCGAGAGAGAAACAGCGTCGCGCGAATACGCCCCAGTTTCCCGACGTTTGCTTCATTAAACTTGGCAGCGGCGGCGGATCGACGAGAGTTCTTGCCCGCTAATGCAAATAGAGAGCAAATGCAGCGAGTGAAACTCATTCAAACTCAGCTACGCAACTCTCGACAGAGAAACCGGAACGCATTAAGCCTCCATTACAAATTCACAAACCGCGCCCAACATCCATTACAAGTTAGCAAATCATCGATTTCCGCCAGTTTGAAATTGGGGCGGCTCCGATTTCAATCTAGCCGTTTCCCCTTGCAAATAACGTTCTCGCCAGGGCCCACAAAGCGAAGAAAAAGGAAAAGTTCATATAATAAGTGGTAAAGTCAGCGCGAATGCTCGACTAGACGGTCGCATCTCCCCATTCTAGTCCATTACTCCCATGAAAGGCGGATAAATGAAAGAGAGAGGGAAGCGTGATGCGGAAGTGTTTCACGTAAAGGAAAGCGAGAGAAGAGGAGCCCCAGAAGAGGGGGCGGGACTTGGCAAAGCGCCAGCGCTCCCACAGCGCACTAAGCACCGCAAGTCTCAAGATATCACAGAACGGCTACCCAACGTGTTGCATAAAATTCATAATCGACATAGTAATTGATCAAAATGCATTTTATACTACATTTGAATGCAGATTGACAATCGAAAATTCACAGCAAAATGGCACAGAATTTGATTCACAGGGGGTTTGACCTACTTTTACCGGGTCACGGTTTCATCTATTGATCTACGACAATCGAGTTATTAGCGAGTAGCAAAAATGGCACAGTTCAGAGTTGACAAGAAAAATCATAAAATCACAAGCATGTTCAAAGTAGAAATTCACAGGTTGAGATAAAACAGCGGAGATAAATTACAGAATGGAAACAATCGAAACACTTGGACAACAATTAATTAATTGAATTAATTAAATAATTTCTAAAAAGAGAAGTTGAGATTGAGAATCATCCTTCAGATCCGACGGGACTGCAAAATAATCTGATTTATAACCCTGATTATCTCATTCAACCATTCCTATAAAATTTAACAACTTATAATCAATAGCAGTACCGCATCCCGTGCTATCGATCTTCCTACCAACTTCTCCTGCCGTATTGCTTGACCTCAGCGGCAGCAACCAACAACTCTACCGTAACCCATCGAGTCCCCCTCTACCGTAACCCATCGAGTCTCCCCTCTACCGTAACCCATCGAGTCTCCCCTCTACCGTACTCCCGTAACACACCATGTGCTGCTTGATCACAGTTGCGACGTGGTCTCTCGTCTTCTGGTCGAACCACTTGTGCAGCATCGCGTTGCGTGGTCGCATCTGAAGGAACGTTTCGCAACGCGCAAACAAGTTTTTTACAGGATCACCAGACAAGCCATTATTGTTGCACCGGAGAATCACGTTCTTTGCAAGTTGTTCGAAACACAAACCTAGCATTTGCTCACACGCAATCCAATTAATTTTTAGCCATGTTCGCTAGCGCAATCTCTTGTATGAATCGTGAACTGATCTGCCGTACCCCATCCCTCGGGTTCACTTACTACATTATTGTCACCCAACCCAATCAATAATTTACCGTGCTCACTGCCGTAATACCCGGGGGCATGACAAATGGGCAACGACATTTAGGCAACGGTCCATAACTCTCGTCAAACTTAGCATAATCACTCAAAAAAATTTCCGCTGAGTGTGTCAAATGTTAGCTACGCAACCCACCCGGTTTCAGGTCTCTAACTTTATTTTGAAATTTGTGTGCAAACGCGTTTAAACACGTTTTTGTGAATTTTGACCTAGCTCAATCGATTGCTCTTGAGATTTGCCTTCGAATGAGCTATCTCACAACTTTTAGATGCAACTATGAAGCGAGTTATGTTGCTTTGCGCAAGCTCGTTGCCCAAATGTCGTTGCCCAGTTGTCATGCCCCCTAATACCCTCTATGAATCGCGAACTGATCTACCGTACCCGATCCTTGGGGTTGACTCGCAGCAGCTGCTGGATGAACTGCTGCGCGACGGACGTGATCGTCTTCCACGAGCGCGAGAAGATGAGCCGACCTGCGATGAGTGAGGTCATTAGTCTAAGTGCAAGGTACAGAGGTCAAATGGATGGCAACTATTCAAAAAAAAGATTGTTCAGTCGACGGCGGGACAATGCTTCATATAGAAATTAGAATGGATTTTAAGTCAGCACGCGGCTAATTCAGGTAGAGGATTGAAAAGGCTCCACCCAGCGATTCCCGGATTCGCCCACCAATAATAAGTTGCACTTGGTCGCAACGAACAATGCGGCATCGTGCTCGAGTATTAATAAATGAAAAATTGTGTGAAAACAGCAATCGCTGTTTGTGTTTCATAGCGAACAAAAAGCAAAGACCCATCACCCAACATTAGTTTGACGAAGCTCGATAGTACAAAAGGATTTTAAAAATAAGTTTCCTCGAACAACGACGTTATAATTCAGGTCCATTTCAATAAGTACTGACGTAATCTAATCAGGTCTTCCCCTCTTTCCCCTCTCACCATTCTTGATCTGATCGTTCAGCTCCATTCCGTCCTCGTATCCGTCCGAGAAAGGCGGATACCCGACGATCGCCGTGAACAGCACCACGCCCAGCGACCATCTGGGAAGAGATCGATTATTGATTACCCAGCTATATACTTTTAATTTTATTTGCTTTTAGGGTGTGCGCTACTACTAAGTTACGCATTCTTTGAATTTCGATTTTGCATTGCGCGGAATGATACCAGTCAGAAGTTTTAGAAACCTCGGATATAATAATATACGTGAAGCAGCCATGTGACAGGCTTGTAAGGCCGACTGTATTCATTACTGTATCCCTAGGCTACCGTAATCCGTAAATACCGTACACATCAACTGCCGGCGTGTAGGGCTCGTTCTCGTTCGCCAGCATCTCGGGCGCGATGTACGTCGGCGTCCCGCAGTACGTCTTCATCTCGATGCCTACGGTAGCGATGATTATAGATTATCGATTGGATACGGTACAGTACTAGATTATCGATTCAAATAATCGAAACAAATACCCATCCAATGATCATAACCTACTCGCGAAATATCTAATCATGTCAGTATGAAATTTGACTGCATTACGGTAATACCAAAAAATTCGATAACAACTCGACTACAGTAATACAACAAACGGCACTCACCCGCCTTCATCTGCTTCGAGAGACCAAAGTCGGTGAGCTGCAAATTAATCAATAAATCTCTTAATATTTGCCCACGCTACAATTGATTACCGTGAGAGGCGTGCCAAATTTCCAGATCTAGCACAAGCGTCGAAGAAGTGACTAGGGTTTCCTTTCCTCGTGTATCCAACCCGTATTTGACAAAGTGGCAACATTTTATATTTATTTGACCCATGCTGGCCACCGTAGCCCTGGCTACCGTACTCTCTTCCCTACCGTACCTTGGCTACCGTGTACTCCTCTCTGTCCGCCAGCAGGATGTTCTCGGGCTTGATGTCGCGGTGGCACACGCCGATGCTGTGCAGGTACTGTAATTGAGGAACATAGACATCAACAAAATTCCAGACCTCGCGGGTTCGTCAATATACGCAAAAGATGAAACGCGACTATACCGAGTTTGCAAATATTAGATTATTTTCCAATTTGTACATAAATTCAACAATGAAGCCGTACATTTTATTTCACATCAATGATTCACTCAGATTATACTTTACGTGCATTTTCCATTTACATATCTATGTTGAAACCTCGCACTGCCATGCACTCCTTCATTTCATTACCTCGCCCATCCCCTATCGTGTTCCCTCCAATCATCTCGAACTACCGCACTCCTCTACCATTATCTAATCACACCATACGCCCCATACCGTACCTCCAGCGCATCAAACAACTGGAGGGCGTAGAACTTGGTCAGTCGCTCGCCCAGCCCGTTGCTGCCGCGGCGCTCCTCGACGATGCGGTCGTAGAACTCGCCTGGCATTAAATTAATATTTATAAAAATATTTAATTATAAGAAGTAGGGAAGTACTATCAGGAAAAAACGCACGCGCTTCCCATACGTATTGCAATTGAAACACCATTTCAATTTTCAACTTTTCGAAAAACAAAAAAATACCAAATTGCAACCCCCATTTATCAAATTCACGCTTCTATAGTCGATACCCTGAGAATGTGACAAACTTGCAGCTCGTTCTTGATGTCGCGAAAACGAGAGGTGTGGAATTGCATTACTATCGGGAATTGTGAGGGGGCATGGAAACTACAGTAACTTACTATAGGATGATATTGCCGCTTTTACCGTACCCCCTCTTTTGTCAACTGAGGTCTACAGAAACTCATTGCTGTCCACATCCTACCGTAACCGCACCGTGCCCCTGCTATCGTGAACTGAGTTCAGAGCAACTCACCGCCATCGACGTACTCCAGAACGATGTAGGCGTGGTTGGGCGTCTCGATGACGTCCTCGATCCGGATGCAGTTCGGCTGCAACATTTAGGAGTCGTGGTCTGACACTATCTCTGTATTCCACAGCAGAGTAGGCGAAATGTTGCTTCATTAATCTCATAGCTTGCTGGCCAAGAAGTAATCAGAAATAGAATAGAACTCTGCAACCCAGAGTTAAAAAGGTACCCCAGAATAGATGGTCACAACAACTCATACCTTGTGGTTTTCTGGTGAAATATGGCATACTTTGTTGCTTTGAATGAAAAAAATGGCCAAAATAACTCATACCTCGATCTTTTTGACTCGATTTTTCGTCTAACCTTGTTATTTTTTAAATACAACCTTCATACCCTTTTTAACTCTGCTGCAACCGCACCATCCCATTAAACCCCATAACCAAATGGGAGTGGTAAATCAGCAAAGTCATATGTGTGCGGAACTTCAAAAGTGGGCGGAGCCTCCTTACGTGCTTGACGTCCGTCATGCAGGCGACCTCGTTGTTGATGTCGCCGGGGTCAGCGGCGGAGCGAGACGCGGACGCCGCCAGCTTCGTCTTCGCTATCGTCTGCAATCAGTTGATTAATTATATTAATTACTGGATTTTCAGGTGCCACAGGTCCAAGACGCTCCAGGACATTACCGTAGCGAGCGATTAAACAGTGCCATTCGCGAGCGATTCGATTCCATATTTTTAGCCAAACGCATTCACGACTCCCATCATAACTCGCGCCGGCTCGAATTCAACAATCTGTAGTCCATGTACATGTATTTATAAATAAGTACAAAGTAGACTATTTCCCATCATATCCTCTACTTACGCATCCCCACGATAGCCAATCACTCTGATTCACCACGCTTATACTCAGCTTCGCAAACCCATTACAATCGCCCATTGCCCGTGCAGACGATTCATAGTGAGTGCGCTTGGGTTCAAAGAAAATAATTTGATTTTGACCATCCATCTTCAGGTTTCACCGATCTATCAAACCCCGACCAACCTGGCGGAATCAATAGCACGTTGCACAGCGTGTCAGAGAGACGAATTTCTTTGTTCGCCGCGGCAAACCATTCTTCGTGATTCGCGCGCGCGGAGCGGTGAATGAGAGGGCAAAAATGATGGGTGGTTGATGCAGCCTAGCACCTCTCAAACTAAGAATTTACAAACGAATGAAACATCGATCGGTAGAGCATTCAAGGTACTACTTTCTCATAAAGAGCGGAGAAGATTGAGCCTGTAGATGAAAAGTTATAAGCGCATTATCAAACATACCAATTTTGACTGTGTGCGCGTTTCTGATTGCTACTGATAATCAAGATAGAAAATTGAAAATCGAGCTCCCACGTTTTGTTCTAAAACGGTTTACCAATAGGCCTGCGCAAACCGATTGTTAATTTTTTTTCTAGATCCTCAGAAAATTTTTGTTTTATGTGCAAAACGATCGCAAATAGCATGTATCGAACAGCTACTGTTCAGATTTTTCAAATTAGTACGCGCAAATGAATCATTTATGTCTCCCATACGATTTCAACATTTCCAATTTTTTAGATCAACGGATTTGGCCATTTTTTTACGCTATTGCGCAATATTAAATTTTTCCTGATCGTGTAATGTTTGAGCAAAAAGTTACGGCTAACGGAAGCTGGATATGAAAAACGGTTCTCATAGGGAGATAGTATCCGTCCATGACTAAAATACGTGGCAGCCAGATTTTTTAATTAGTCCTTATATTTTGAGATAATTGGCTCCAAACAGAGGATTTTCACAGATTTCGAACAAGACTTGTCACTCAAAAGTCACTCAAAATGACTCGGCGCGTTGTGTAATCCTATTATTTCGCGAAAATAGAATAGGTTTCAAATGAGGGCCATAAAAAATTGGCGAATTCAAGCGATAACATTGATTTCTCTCTATTCCCCTTCTCATTTCCCCTCACCGTAGACCGCGCAGCTCACTCAGAGAGAGGTAAAATGGTCGGGGAGAGAATGGAATCACGAAAGTTCGTTTGCCGCGATTTGTTCTCTTTGACACGCTGTGCGTTGTTTTCAATAAGAAAAAAAACGCACCTTGATGGCGACCCATCTGGCCTTGCTGTCGCGCACCTTGCCCAGCACCACCTGCAATCGATTATTGTTACGGTAGTCAAATCATACGGTAGTCCACAATATTTGTGTCAGTTATCGATTACCGACACAGTTCTGTTACAGTAGACTCACGTGCCTATCGAAGCCTACAGTACTTTAACCCGGCTAGATCCCGAGGCTACGTTAGTACACTGCTTTAGTTGGTTCCCCATTGCCAAAAGAAATATAAGAAAACAGAGCGCGTTTCCAAACATCAACTCTCCCCAACGGTGATGGCACGGTTTGGAACTCGCGTTTAGGAACCCTATTTTTGGGTTCCTAAATGACACTGATCGCGAACTGCAAAACTGATGACAAATGGCATCGTGCTTCACCTACCCAAGATGATTATAAGATTCTATGGAACCAATGTTTATAAACACGCAAACGGTGTCATTTAGGAACCCAAAAACAGGGTTCCTAAACGCGAGTTCCAAACCGTGCCATCACCTCCCCAACCAGGATGAGTCGGGTTCCACGCCCAGGTCATAGCCCCAAACGCCCTCCCCCGTTGGCACTCGGTCTAGAAGTTTACAGTTTCTTGCAAAACTGTACTTCTAGCCCAGATTGCCAGCAATAATCACTCTTTTTTCAGAACATCTTCAGAAGCTAGCAATATATAAAAAGCGAGAGAATTCTGGCACGCGCGTTCAGAAGGACAGGTATAAACATCTGTCGACTTCTGAACCGAGCGCCAACCGCGGCGGAGCACTTGCGGTCAACCTGTGCAAAAATAGCGCTCCGCATGTACGCAGAAAATCTAGAGTTGTATTCAACCACAACGGTTCGATCCATCCATCCCACCGTACCTTTCCGTATCCACCCGTGCCCAGGACGCTGCCGGTGATCAGGTACCGCTCCTGCAGCTTCGCCGGCAGCTCCCGCTCCGTGCGCGCCTCCTCGTACATGTACGCTGCAAGGGGGACGTAATCAATTAGATTAAATTAAATTGTATCACAATTGAATATGGTCAAAATCGGAAACTCTGACGATGAGCAGGACGTGATGGATGCATGAAACAACCAATCGCCTGGGCAAATCTGGCTCATTTTTCAAGTTGTGTGAAAAGTAGTTCTCCCAATGGTATTGAAGTTGCGAAAATACGCAGCAATTGTTAACCCCATGAAGCGCTGCGTCCGCATGCACAGAATGATGCAACAAGGGCATTCATGCTTGGGATTATGTGCATACATGAATTTTCTCATTTGACCGGTAGGTATAAAAGAATCGCTCATCATCACTCACAGTAGAAGGAGGCGTGACCCATCGAGATGACGTCACGGTGAACGATCTGCGGAATACCATTATTATTTGAGTAACTAATAAAGTAAGAAGGGTAGGAATAGCCTTGCTCTGGTTCATATCTTGGGGCACTTGCGTGATTGCGATTTTGATAGCACTACTCAAAGCTGAGCGGCGCCATCCATTTAGATTTTCTTGATTTTCAGACTGCACATTCTATCAAAGATCGAAATAGCGCATGTTTCAAGTAGAAGTCTGGCTTATGTTTCATCAAAATAGTAAATGCTTGTCTCACCAGGACGCTCTTTCCGTTGCCGACCAGTTCCCGATTGACGAAGGTCCCGTTGCGGCTCAGGTCCGTCAGCACCGCGCTCCCGTCCGATTTCTGTAAGGTTATTGATTGATTTTAGAGGCAATATTTATCCTGTTCGCATTTTCTCGCATATAACGACGTTGCTGCGGCCGCCGTTCTCCACACCCGGCGACTTCGGGATCCAGTCCTTGATCATTACTCCGATTTAATTTTCGAATCGCGCTCGGACCAGAACAGCAAGCCATTTCCTGCTTGTAGTTCTTGCCCGAACGCACGCAGCAATTCGCGCTAATCAAAGAAGAAAGAGCTGACGCTCAGGCCCGATACAGACTGAAAGCCATGGACATCCCGCAAATACATCCGATTGCTGGAACCTGATCTCACCGGGTATGGTGAACGTTGCCATGAATAACTTTTATTCTGATTATTGCTAATTAAACTAATTAATTAACATTAATTAACCTTCTCGAGAGCGAAGTGTCGTCGGCTGAGTGTGCTCCAGATGGCGAGCTTCGTCTCGCGCAGGCGACTGCAACGCATAAACATTACAATTATTAATAATCAAAACAACAAGCAGCGGTTAGGGCGGCTAGAGAGTATGCAAAATTGAGAGGCGAATCCCAATATTTCGACATCTTCTACCCACTTGACGTTGTAGTCAACGGCGGGGTCGTCGTCTGCGCGGCCGATCACGATGGACGACTGGTTGAAGTCTGCAATGAGAAGCTATCGATTATCTCATCATTACAGGCGTATTTAACCGGCAGGGCTGGAACCAATAAAAGAATCAACTACAATTCGAACAATAAATTCATCGCAGTGTAAACTAATATATCTCAGTCCATGTTTACAACTCATTTCAAGCTCCTAGGTGCAAAACAGTTCCCCCTAAAAAAATTCTTGCTGACGTTCGGGCCCGTATGGCAGGCTTGAGATAACCTGTCACATTCTGGACCTAGCGCCACCACTGCAGGACACAAGCAGCTGAAATACCATACTGAAACCTGAATCAACCAAGTGCGCGAAAATTGATTTCGGCGCAAAACCTTTACCATCTACCATTTTAAACCCAGGATCAGAGGCTCTCAAAGCGCGCGTAACTTCCGTGCTGGCCGCTAGACGCAAAAGTTGTTGGACATAAAGGCGCAATTGCGGATATCGAGAAAAATCAATAACTATCAGCATCAAGGTACACGTCAAAAAAAAGAAGATAAGAGAATGTAAATGTAACTGCTCGATGCTGGCAACTGAAATATTATCTGTATTGTAGTCAGCACAGTACCGAGGCGGACGAGGTCGGCATCGAGAGGCGCCAGCCAGGCGAGTCGCTCTTCCGAGTGCACTCGGCGAGGAGATGTCTCCTCGACTATCTCTTGGCTGCAACACGTTAATTTACTAATTTAATAATTATCATTATTAATATAAGCCACTGAAAACGAGCGGAAGCGCGCGTTATATAAAAATACCGAAAACTTTAAATGTTTAGCTGTAGTCTTAATTTCGCTCGTAAGAAGCATCAAAAGAGCAGGAAGACGTGATTAAAGGGGATAGAACTGCAACATAAGTCCGGAAATAAAAGAGAACCATGGTAAGAGAGAAAAAACGAGCCTGGAGAGCGCGGGCTGCGTTCCGCCTTCTTGCGAATCATTGACGAGACTGTCGAATGTGACCTAAATGAGCACAGTTAATTAACAAAGCGAAAAAAAGTTGAAATAGCAGCGATATTGTAGATTGTCGAAAAAAAGAAACAAACTTCGGTGGAGGTTGTCGTGTTGTCGACGTTCTCGAAGGATCGCTTGCGGAACTGCGACAGACTCCGCCGCGGTGAGAGATCGATGCCGCCCATCTAATCGAGGATGAAACTGAAACAGAAAACAGTATAATTATGCAAAAGTTAATTAATTGAGGAGAACGATTGAAACGAGATTTCTAGACTCAATCAAGGATGATCTATTTGATTAATCTATTGTCAAAGTAGGGTAAATTGAGATCACAAAAATACGAGAAGGGGCTCGTCGAGGGAAGATAGAAAAATAGTTCAACTCTGAAAATGAAAAATGAAAAATTGAAAATTCAATAATGCACTTCTACCGTAAACAACTCGACTCTCATGCGGATTCCCCTGATGTGCCAATGATGAGGTACTAATTAGAGGATGCGGATTGCAGCATCTAGCTGGATCTACAGTAATATTGAAATATCGACATTATTTGTTAAAATTGAGTTTCCCTCCCATTCACTGATTTCCTTTTGCGAATTGATTTTTAAGTGTAATTTCTCACGACTGAGAAATGGCAATCGATTTCAAGGAGCAAGAGCTTCGTATTCTTTGAATGCAAGAATAACTCAATCAGATAAGAGAAAAAGTCAGCCTAAAGAAGCTATCTAGTGCACAATCACGGATACTGTAACAAGAAGATCGCTCCCCGCTGGCAATGCTCAACAGCATGACTTGGCATTCGAATTCAAATGACGATCAAGAGTCTCTCCGCAATAATTGTTTCCAGTCTACATCGCTGGTCTGCTCTTCAACACCAATTACGTTTCAGAAACGCCATGGACATCTCAGAAACAAGGAGTTCGTTTCATCTACTTTTCCGACTGGTCGCAACTACAGCAAGCCCGGAAAATGTCTGTCGATATTTCATCAATGAGTCTAGAAAAGCCTCGAATTGGACCCAATTCAGAAAAAAAAACAGCGGAATCTAGAGATAAATATTTCTATTTACGTTTCAGAAGCATGCGTTAATAGTCCTCATCTATAAGTACTACCAAGAAAATCCAAGTGAGCCTCTACTAGACGCGGAGAAAATGACAGATGATGAGAAACAGGTGAGCATCTCTGATGTATCTCCTATTGAAAATGAAATTTACTTGGCCAAGTACGAGTAAATTGTAGAGAAAAATTCTGGCTTGAATAACGAACATTGAACCACAAAGGAGACAAATGATTCCATTCTGCACCTTTACCC
>LS590010.1:194203-204359 GCA_900490775.1 Pristionchus maxplancki
TCTAATTAAATATTTCGTTTTCGAAATTTGAGTCGCCGTCTCTTCATTTCACACGATCTCACACATTCTCTCATAGACAAGAGAATGAGTGAAATGAAGAGACTGCGATGCTTGACATGATAATTGTCAATTAAATCAATCAATGATTGGATTATCGAGAAATTGAGGATCCTGATCAGCAGTCATTCTCTCCTCTCTCGCCTTAACTGCGGCTTCTCTTCTTTTAAGTGTCTTTCTGAATCTGAAGTCGCCTTTTGCAATCAATTATTTATTGAAAGTACTAACTGGCGAAGCGCCTCCTTCCATGCGGCAGAAAATCCATGCGGATTAGGATGGCGGAACTTTCGGAATTGCTTAAACGTCTAAACTAAATGGAGATAACTGAAATATAAGTACTTCCTCGACCCAACGAAGCTTGAAACGCTCCCGTCTTTCTACTTGCAGTTTCTTCTCCTCTTCGTCATCCGCAATCGAATCGAGAAGATCGCGAACAAAGGCGACATCGGACTGAGTGTGGAGTGAGAGGTGAGCAACCTCTTCGGCTTCCATGAACTCTGGTCCGGAATCTTAAAAGTTTCCTATTGATCATGATACACCGTTTTTCATTTACATTGGAGTCCCGTAGAACATAACATCCGATTGGCAATACTTTCGAGCAGAGCTCGATCCGACTCTCTTACTTTGTGGAGTGCATCCAGAGATGCCATCACCTCTGCCAACTGCGAGAGATTGGGGTTTAATATATTGTTCGATTTTGTTCACGATTAGAACGCGCCTAAAAATTAATTATCGACTTACTTCAGGCGGAGAGCTAGAAGAGGCGGCGGCAGCTGCAACTACGATAGCCGGAGGAGGAAGAGCAGCGAGAGGAGCGCGATTCTGAGGGAGAGCGGTAGGAGGAGGAAGAGAAGAATCGAGGAGAGGAGAGGACGATGGAGAAGATCCGCGTGGAGGAGAAGCATTGAGAAGAGGGACGTATCCCATTCTAATACATTGATTACAATTATATTCTTTTTCAGTGATCTACAGCGACGTCAATATATAGACAAACCTGCCCCCTCTTGGCTTCTTTCGCCTAATTTCCTCTAAGAGCTCATCAGGAGTGAATTTCTCCTCTGAAGAAAGTTCACAAGATTGTATGACCCATTCATAGCTATGTACTAACTCTTGATCCTGATTGCCTTGTTCTTCTTTCCAATCGTCGGATTAGCCATAAAGGCACTAGAGAGGGATGGAGCGGGAGAGACCGCTGAAAGAACTGAACCACCTTGTAACGTGCTAACCGTACTTCGGTTTCTCCTTGGTCTTTCCGTGTTCATAGATAGAAGATCTTCATCTTGAGTCAGGACTGTAACACAAGAAATCCATGCACATTCAACGTAGGAGATTCATAATCATAATTGGTGATGTAAATGCCCACCTCCTCCGAGATTTGCAAGGAATGCCAAACATGCACTCTTAGTACCACTACATGCAACTACTCTGCTATAGATAAGGCCGTTAGTTGAGCGGTAAGTGATGGAAGCTTCGGCATCAATCTTCCCATTGAGAATGGAGTGCCGCCCGATCAATTCGTATTTCTGTTCGTCTTCGTGACGAACTAACACAAAAGCCCCGGCCGACATCTGCAAGAGTCTAATAGGAAGTAGATCGCTTACCTGGTCGTTGCTGAAGCCTAAGGAAGAATGAACGAGAAAAAAATATTCGAAAAAATGAATATGCGTCTAACCGTCTCAGTGGTCTGACAAAGGCAACAAATGAGTAAACAATGCTAGGACGTAAACAAAGATTGCACAACATTGCACAACATTGTGAAATAATGAGTATAAAAGGGGCGACGAAATTCTACCCATCAACTTTTCACTTTGATCCACAATTATTTTTACTATTGTGGATCTTTATTTTTACTCATTCGCGTTCCCAAATACATTACAGTACAGAATGAATGCCAATAACGACGATCCTCCCGATCGTTGTTCTCACTGCATCCAGAAGATCATCAGAACAAAGCGAGCCCTCGGCTATACTGCAAAGAAAACACATGAATATTTGGCCGAGAATGACATCCGGGTCAGTTACAGTACAGTTATTACAGCCTACAAAAGGAATGCGACCGAAGAGGAAGGAACTACGAAAGAATGCAGGTTCGATTTTTGCTATTTTTCATCATTATTTCGCGTTTCATTCTAAGGAGTTATGAGCTAGGAGATAAAACAGAGGAGATTATGAAGATAGTCAAATATTATTTCGAAGTGGTAGATGAGGATGGAGATAAATCGGAGAAAGATGTAAGAAAGACTTACCATTTACAACCATACCAGAGAACCTTCCAAATCATCACCTTGATTATTTCACTTTTATATTGTATATATTGTTCAGTGTATGGACTACCTAGAGGAATCTCACGGAGTCACCATCTCTAGGGCTGTCCTAAGGAATCTCAAGCACGCGGCGGATTTAAAGTGCTATACAGAAATGTGAGAGAAGTAGGGTATTTAGAGATACCACACCATTTAAGCGCCGTTCCGGAAATTACACCTCAACAAGCTATGAAGCGTTTTCTGTTTGTACACAATTTGATTGAGAAGAAGGAAAATTTCGAAAATTGGGTATTTCAAATTTTTCATAAATTTCAAAAAAAAGTTGCTTAAGATTTGGAGCGATGAGTCGATCGTGCAAATCGGTGCTAACCGCCGATTTATCACATCATCTAATCCTCATGATAAAAGAAGATTCCAGGGCGTTCGAAAGTTTCCTAGAAAGGTTCAACTTTCAATGAAATTTAAAATGTTATATTTTACATATCAAGGTGATGATCTGGGCGGCTATCACCTGGGATATTATTGAGCGAATATTCGTATTTGGACGTTGATTTCGCTGCCGTGCCACTTTCGGGGCTAAGAACTGTTAATAAAAATTTACGATGCAAAATTTTACCTGATTTGGACGAGGAAGAGGCAGCCGGGAGTAGATTGCACCCCTCGAAGAGAGGCGGCCACCGGAAAATGATTACTGAATCCCTTTAAGCCCCCAGAAGCATCGAAAAAAAACAGGAGAAGTTCACCTGACAAAATCCAGAGATTCCTCGACAATACCAGCTTGGCACGTCTATGGGCGGCGTCAACGACGACCGTGAGGCGTCCTGCAGTGACCGGGAAGTAAATTAAGACAACAATAACAGTGGAAAATCAATAAAACGAGCAAACTTCTCAAAAATATAAAAAGTAAAGCCGACGTGGCGCGCAACATGGCCAAAATTACGGTATGTGCAAATTCGCCCTGTGTCACGCTTGTGATGGCGACACTTTAGATTTTAATTACCACTAATTAATTAATTGGCTTAAAATTCCATTAACGCCGATCGATAGTACATCGTAAGGGCTATGCGTGGACACCAAGTGTATATCAAAAATAGACCTCATCGAGCCACAATTTGGACAGGGACCGTTAGGGACCGTCCGGGCCCGGCCGGGACGGATTGTTTTCAGTGGGGAAACAACCAGGACTGTATTGTAAGGTTCGGTAAAGTTTCGGACACATCAATGGATTTTACAGTCGAAAGCGACAATGCTAGGTGGTGCAGTGAGAATATAACATCCTACTTTCCTAATCCTTCTAGGGCACGTTATGTACAATAATAAATAAGTAATACACCAGACAAATACACGGAAGGAAGCGGATATAAAGGGAGGCGGAAGGATATGACAAGGGAGGCGCAAATGGGGACTCTTCCCGAGACAATCCAACATCACCAGTTGAAATGGACCCTATAGGGATGTCCAAAACCGCTTTGAACCGATTGGGGATAGGTTTCCTATGAACCGAAAAATGCTTCTGAAAATACACCTATTTTGTGTGTAAAAATCTTCTCGCACAGGGTAGTATTAGCGCAAGAGAGAGATGCAAACATCCTTCCGTTGGCGCAGCGGTTAGAGCGCTAGGCTTGCGTTTTGCAGGTTGTGGGTTCGAATCCTTTTACGGGAGGCCTCTTTTGCTATATTTTTCAAGCACTTTTTGTTGTTTAATGCGCTTGGAATCTTCTGATTTTAATGAATTCCTCAGTTTCCGGTGGTTAATATGAGTGGAAAAAGTGAGTTTGAATGATGTAGTTGATGATATTTTGTACAACCGGAAAATGAGGAAATCATTAAAATCAGAAGATTCCAAGTGCAGAAAACAACAAGGAGTGCTTCAAGAATATAGCAAAAGAGGCCTCCCGTAAAAGGATTCGAACCCACGACCTGCAAAACGCAAGTCTAGCGCTCTACCGGCTGCACCAACGAAGGGATGTTTGCATCTCTCTCTTGCGCTAACACTACCCTGCGCGAGAAGATTTTTACACACAAAATAGGCGTATTTTCATAAGAATTTTTCGGTTCATAGGAAACCTATCCCGAATCGGTTCGAAGCGGTTTTGGACATCCCTATGGGGTCCCTTTCAACTGGTGTGTCTCGGAAAGAGTCCCCTTTTGCGGTTCCCCTGTGCAGGAGAAAGGACGTCTAATTAGTGTTATATAAAACCATAGCAACCACTGCAGCAATTCCGCCTCTGCAATATACTGAGTAAACCTTTTTTAAATGTAAACTTTAACTGTAGGGCAACGCCGACTATTTATTTCATACATTCTCTAGGCCCATCTAGTAAAGAGTGAAAGCTGATCAAAGATCAGGGCACAGCGTGCCATCGAGGATCAAAAGGCCTCTTTATGTACATGGCGGAGCCCATTTTTCGTCCTTGGTTACTAATCCTTTCTCGAACCATGTAATTTCACCCCTCTCTACTTCACTAGAGCGGTTGATCGAAGTTTTCGAGAGATGAATTGAACATTTGAGTTTTTGATCCTTTTTCAAATTTCCAAACTTCCGGTAGCGGTCGAATTTTGATTTTTCCTTTTTATTCAAATACAATCAATATTCTTTAAAAGTGAATTTTTTATTAAAAATCGACCGCCATCGGAATCTTGGAAATTTGTCAGGGATTCAGAAAATAATAATGGTGAGGGGGTTTCCATTGGTGGGTACTGACAATGAGATATGGAAGTCCCGGTAATCAAAATAATAGACTAAATGAGTATGACACCTTTTTCAGCTGTTCATTTCGCTCAAGAACAACTGTGACGGCAGTTCACACCATTCTAAAGGCATCAGTGACTTTATATTATCATAATATACACTTAGTTTCGGACAAGCGCTCAAAAATTCCACTCATTTCGCACCGCTCTTCTAAGTGCGGAGTGTCGAAGAATGACTCGTCTCATTAGAATTCGTAAAGAGACCTTTTGATCCTCAATGGCACGCTGTGCAGGGTCAAAAATTGAATGAAATACGATACTCACGGTGACATTCCTCCTGCGAGCGCCAGCGAAACCAACACGAGCGTTATGATCAGCTGCAATGAATCGAGGCTTACTGCTGCTGTTTATGAGATTCGATATTCGGTGAGTATTCTGAGCCACGCTGCACGCGCCAATCTTGATATTTTTTTCCTTTTTTCGTCTTTTTTTCCGCCACTTCGTGACTACATCGCTACTTTTTCGGATCGCTCTCGGCCTCACGAGCCTTTCACAAGCGCATCGCAGGTTTCGCATGCACTTGGCTTGCATTTCCATGCCGTTCCGTATTTTAATCAAAAATCTGACCCAGCGAACCATTTTGGAGTACGGTAATTATCGATTGGTGATGAAATACACGATAGTCAAAAATCTGACCCACGGAACCGAATGTGACCCTTTTTGAACCATTTTGGAGTACTGTATTCGCATTACGGTATCGATTGATCACATAAAAAAAATTTAGTCATATATCTGACACACGGAACCGAATCTGAGCCAGCGAACCATTTTGGAGTACGGTAATTATCGATTGGTGATGAAATACACGATAATCAAAAATCTGACTCACGGAACCAAATCTAACCCAGCGAACCGTTTACGGTATCGATTATTTGTTGAGCATGACGATTGCGCGAGCGGTTCGGTGAAGAAAGCGAGGAAAACGGCGCGAAAAAACGGGTTTAAACACGATGATTTCGTGATATTGCATAGTGATGATGAAATAGATATTGATTATTTTTTTCCTTTTCATGCGAAGTCGATTGGTACCGGATATGTGCTTGGGCGATGGCGAAAAGGTTGATTTTGAGCGGGTGCAATATTGGAGCGTGACAGACAGATCCACAGACACCGTGACGTACAGACAGACATCTTGCTATTATATTCTTTTAGGAACTCACCAGGAATACTTCAGCAGTTCGTCTCTCCGCCAATCTTCGAATGACACCTCTTCCGACCAATACAACGTCTTCACCACATAGGAAAATCGCATCAGTGCCCAGCCCAGCTAGCTTGTAGAAGGTAGCTTGAGTTCCCCGCCATACATCATGAATCCTTAAATGCGATTGGCTTACAGTGAAAAAAAGATTACAACGCTCAAAAGTCTGTGACCGTTTTTTTTGCTATTGCTACTTAAACGACTTACGCTCTGCGTAGAACGTACGAAGAGTCCAGTCGGCTGCTCGAGTTCTGATCACAGCCTCCACACCGATCGCCCTGCAAGGATCATGACTATTAGCACATCACATTATTCAAATACAAATTCGAGTTACCTTAGCGCTGCACACATCGCACATCAACATGCGGCAGCAGACTCGTCTCGATCTATCTCTGACAATCTGATGAGAAATATTCGTATAACCGTTCAGCATTAAAAATGCGCGACCGTGTTTAGATACCTGGTTGCATGATTCGCATGTCCATGAACATGTACTGCATGTATGCACCATTCTTCTCACTCGATTTCTCTTCTCACTCGATTTCTCTTCTCACTCGATTTCTCTTCTCACTCGATCGGAAACTGTTAAATATTGAACTCATTAAGCGCCCCCCGTGGACACGAGCATGGAGGAGATCCAAGCTGCCTCCATGCGCGCACAAGATGAGGCAGAATCCCAAGATAGTGAAAGAGAAAAGGATGAAAAATAGCTTTGAATACCTGAGTTTCTCGTCCAGTGATTGGATCGACCAGATTAGGACACGGTGCACTACGATCTACCGCCGAACGTATCGAACTAGAGAAGTACCTGACAATAAAAGTTCATGAAAAAATGAAGATGACGGAAACAAAGAATACAACAAGGAATAACTCAGAATTCTTCTACTAGCTAAAGCGAGATCAATTAATCCAACTACAAAGACGCCAAACGACAAGGATTACGCTAATATTGCGATTGGAATAACAAAAGAAAGGTCGAGAAAGGACGATAATTTCGAAAACTGTACGTGAAATTTGCACAATTGTGTTGGTCCGATGCGGAATTTCTGAGCGGCGGGAATTTAAATTCTGTCGGCGCCATCGCGAATTTGTCTTCTTGACTCGAATGTGCTCCCTTTTTGTCGTTTTCTCTGCAATTTCTAAGGTTAAGGTTTTTTTAAAGGTTTTGTTCTAGTTTGCGCGCTGATCTCTTCTATTGTCGCATCACTTCTAGAGATCGCATTGTCTCGCATTCCGTTTATTCCGCTCAAGCGTTCAATATTTCCCGGGAAAACTGCCTATCCGTGTCCATTCATAACCACTGTGACTGTTGATCCCGCCCCAAGAACGTGTGACACTTAAATTATAACGCATAGAAGGGAGCCAAGGCGTAGAAACCAGGATGATTTGAGCTACAGTGATTTCACGGCACTTGTTTCCTTTTGGCCTCTTCTAGTTACTGTGTCTCGCAAAGTTACAGCGAATTACAGCGCAATGGATGAAGTTCAAGAGTATCTAGTCATCTCAAACGAATACGAGGCCGATCGCGCACGTTTCTAGCGGAAGTTCTGGCACAGCGCAGCGTACTTCCCGGGGAGAGTTGAGAGAGCAAGGGGAAAGGAGAGGGAGCAGAGAGACAGACAGGGAAGGTCAGAGTTCGATAAACACCGACTAGAGTAGATCAAACGAAGTAAACATGCGGAGGTCAGACTCACTTTCAAAATAGATAGGCGTAATCAGCATCAAATTTGGTTCAGGGGGTCACGTTCACATGCAATCTCGAAAAAAGTGAAGAAAAAAAACTGAAAGTCTAATTTTAAGTCAGGTCAGCATGTTCTGGCACAACGCAGGCTACTTCCCAGGGGTTGAGAGAGCAAGGGGAAAGGAGAGGGAGCAGAGAGACAGACAGGGAAGGTCAGAGTTCGATAAACACCGACTAGAGTAGATCAAACGAAGTAAACATGCGGAGGTCAGACTCACTTTCAAAATAGATAGGCGTAATCAGCATCAAATTTGGTTCAGGGGGTCACGTTCACATCCAATTAGCTATCTCCAGATTAGTGAAAAAAATGGGTATTCGATTTCGACATTCTCGAGAAATTCTCGAGAACACCAAATTGTAAGTTTCCAAAGAATTTGTCCAATATGCGCCACGTAGATTTCCAGATCAAAAGTCATCCAGGTGACAACATAGTGTTTGCACTGCTCACTCTTCTTCATGCTACGCAGAAATGAAATCTCGAAATCTCTCAAATTTCCATGTCGTTATTCCGACTGTCCATACATTCAGCCCTTACAACTATTTTTGGCAGTTACATTCCAAACTCTCGAACATCTATGTATCTGACCGTAGACTTTCTCCAGTTGATCTACGATGCAAATAGGAAGAGTTTCAATTCGAAATTTATTACATTAAACAGTAAGGAGCGTGTACAGTTAATGCATTAGAAAACAACTCATAGATAAATTTGGTTCAACACGAATAAATAATGCGCCAGAGATCAACACTACAGTACAACAACGATGAGAGAATCGCTTGAAACGTAACATAGCTAAGAATATTCGTTAGAAGGATGATAATCAACAGGAAACAATCGATAATTAATAGAGGAGTAATCAATAATCATCGAGTAATCGATAACTTGCCGTGCCCGTATCATCTTATGCTCGCAGCGCAGCGAATTCCGCGAAGACCTGAAACGAGAATCAATAATCTACAGTAGCACATCACCTCCAACTTTCCTATAGTGGTCCTTCAGTATTATTACAGTACTACAGTATTACAGTAGTACAAAGCTATTGCAACCCCATCGCTATCTGACCTAGCCCCTATTCTCAAACAAAAAAAAATACAGTAACCCTACTACCGTAACCCAACCGTACCTGAATCGCTCTCTTGTCCAGGTCGGCCTTCGCAGCCAACTCCGCCTCCAGCTCGGGTGCGAACTCGCGGATCACCGACTCGTGCTGCAATGACGATTATCGATTTTTCCACAATGAAGATTATCGATTTTTCACTTTGGCGACAATCGATTTTTCACTTTAGCGATTATCGATTTTTCACTTTGGCGATTATTGATTTTTTCGATATTCTTATGGCCCAACGCTGGAACCCGACATTTCCTGGTTCGACGAAAATTGAGTTTTGCAGCATTTCCCGAATAAAAAGCAAATTTTTTCGAGGTTTTATTGTCCTGACTATTTAAACAGATCAGAAAACAATAGATAACTTATACTATGATACGGAAAGAAGCTCGTTATCTATTTGGAATAATTTGTGCTAAAAACCGAACTAGATCCACTCCTTTTAGAATTCTCTGAATGATCAATCGTAACCCCTCTCCCTCTGACCCAACACCTCAACCGCGTCAGCCACTCACCGCCAGGAAGACGTGTCGCATCCTTCCCTGCACGAACGTGTACCACAGCTGCTTCTCCGCGCCGTCGCCCTGCTCGCGGAGACGCGCCGTGAGCGCGCTCGCGAACTTCTGCAATGCAATCGTGTGGACGCCGCAAGCGCGTCAGTCTGCGTCAACACCCGCACTCACCATGAGCACGTCAAGGAAGATGCGCTTCTGGGTGTCGGTAAGCGCCTCGACCTCGGCCTCCTTCGTCAGCAGCTCGCCGTCCATCTCCGCCGCCGCCGCCTCGTCGTCCTCCTCCATCTGCTGAAAAATGAATACGATTCTATTACACTCCTCATCTGCGCCACGGAGGTTCAAAAGCGGCGCGCGCCTACAATGAAAATGCAGAGAGAGTGGCGGAAGCAGAGAACGCGAAGGGGGCGGGGCGTTCTCTCGCCTCTCCCGCGGGTCTCTTACCCGGCGCGACTAGAGCGCACCCAGAGACCCATACCTCGCCCTCTCTCTCTTTGGATGAGCAGGTGGGGAGGGAGCTCCCCCTACCG
>LS590010.1:204459-217106 GCA_900490775.1 Pristionchus maxplancki
AGTGTGCGCCAGCACCCTCGACGCGCCAACAAGCTAACCGATCGACATCCCCAACAATCAAAATACGGATACTGCAGGACTACTGAAGATTATCGACTTGAGCTGCTAATGAGGGCCGAATTCTGACACTCTAGGCTAGAAGGACAGGCTTGCGAAAGCCTGTCAACTTCTTGACCGAGTGCCACCGCGAGAGGACATTTGGGGTTATGACCCAAACATGGAACCTGGCCCCACCTGGTTTCCTAATTTCAGCTGAATTCTTGATATTTCCCTGTAGCCACCTAATCCTCTGCGTCCGCTTTCGAACCACATTATCGATTGCCTTACCGTATCCCCACATCAGTTCTCGATACACTACCGTATCCCTCTCCACCTCATCATCCTTCCCTACCGTACCCCCTCCCCGGTTCAGTCCTCGATTGCCTACCGTAACCTCACCTCATTATCCTTCGTTACCGTACCCCTTCCCAGTTCAGTCCTCGATACCCCCACTACCGTACCTCATCATCCTTTGCCTCGTCCTTCACATTCGCCTTCTCCTTCTTGATCGCCTCCTTGCGCTGCTTCGCCTCCCTGAGCGACTCCTGGAAAAGTTGGTCATTTCATGTAGACACTTTCATTTTCTACGGAAATTTTGGCGGGAAATTCAAAATTCAAAAATCTCGTAATTACAAATTTTCAAAAAGTTGGTCATTTTGTGTAGGAACATTCATTTCTGCTTAAAATTTGGCGGGAAATTCAAAATTCAAAAACCTCCTTACCAGATCTTTCTTGCACTTGGCGACGTGCTTGCCCAGCTTCTCCAGCGAGTTGTTCAGCATCTCCCACAGCCACTGACTGCAACATCAATTGATGAATTTGTGAAGGAGAAAGGAGAAAGACAGCTTTCAAGTGTCAAAAATGTAACTAGTGAAATTCGGTGCGAGCGCCCCATCGAAAGGAGTAATTGCGATCAGATGTCATCAAACTATGAAGCAGTGATGGCACAGGAGGAAAACTCTAACGAATATTTTAATGGCCACAATGCAGCAGGCAGTGTGATGCAATGTATAACCGCCAAAAAGCCACCTTCTAGTCTCATCGGAATAGCCATACAAAAATATGTGCGGTCTGCTTTCTTCTCTCTCTATCAAATTAACCTTTTCCGAACTAACTTCAAGGATCTCTGAAGCAGCAGCCCTCCTATCCACCTACCTACAAAACTCTCAACCGTCTAGTGAGCACTACCAGGTAATCACACATCAAAGATCACTCCTAAGGTTCAAAGATCAAAGATCACTCACCGAGAGTGCTCCTGCTGCGCGTCTTCTCCGTCGAAGATCCACGCGACGACGACGCCGCACTCGAGGATCTGCATCTTGAGCAGCTTGTCGATCAGTATCAGCATCATCTGCAATGATAATTATTACACAACGGGCAGCGAAAAATGCGGCAAAAAGAGTTGCCCATGGCTGGAATCGAACCAGCGTCGCCACGGCCACAACGTGGAGTACTAACCACTATACTACATGGGCCGATAGCGGAAGCGCCGGGACGCGCACAAGTACCAGGGGGTGCACTTTCCCTCGATCTCTGTCATGCACAGGTGGAAATGAGATGAAAGCGCTTTTTACCTGTGCGTATCTATTCACTCGCATCTAACTAGTAATTGTGGCGTGCTCGCGCGATTTCTCAGAGAGCTCCGAAACAACAGGGGGAATAGAAGGTCTCACTTAACGGCAACGGCAGTAGCTCAGTTAAGTTCAGTTATCAAATATCACCCATCTCTTGGTAATTGTTACTCATCCGTGACTACTCGTATACCCTAGCCAGTTTCTCCCCACCCCTCTAGATCCCACCTTGTGAGACCAAAGATCAAAGATCAAAGACCACCCCCGCTCACCTGCGTGTTGTTCCTCCAGCAGCCGTAGAGCGTGGCGAGCAGGACGCGCTGCATCTCCGCCGAGTTCGCCACCACCTGCTTCAGCGTCTTGTGGTATCTGCAAGTATATGTAATATTGATGAAACAGCAAACAAACGGGTTAGGTAAACGTCAATCTCGCACTTTGCAGCTAGGGCAATGACTCGAATAAGTATTTCAAAGACGATGTTGGTGTTCTATTACAAAAAGCGCAGCTCCAGTCATAATGGCTTATGCACGAAGCAAGAATCCGTTGAGAACGTAATACACCGGGTGCGTCGACATTCATGAAGGCAGAGATCCTTGATAAACCACGGCATTACCTGCATCGCGGATCTAACTCCATTCCAATCTAGACTACACTCTAGTCTCGACTTGCCTGGTGAGGGCGGTCACCTCGATAACGCAATTACGTTCCAACTACATCATCTCAATGGCCCTACCTACACCGGAGATCAAACTACACTGATCAACTCTAGACTACACTCTAGTCTCGACTTGCCTGGTGAGGGCGGCGAAGTTGTGGGAGAAGGACTTGCTGGCCAGCTTGAGCAGCACGGCGAAGAAGACGGAGAAGGCGCGCGCGTCGAACTCCGCGCCCTCGCCCGTCTCGCCCTCCTTAATTGGGCTAATTAGTTTGGCTAATTGCTAACTGATTTTAATTAATCAATCAAAATTTGAACTACATTAGAAAACAATCTACTGTTAAAGAAATCGCTTCGCCCGTCTCCCGCTCCTCAATTAGGCTAATTAGAATAATTAAAAACTATGTTAATAAATCGCATTTCACCAAATTATAGTTGTTTCCTGCAGCCAACAATTAATTGTAGTGGTGAGGAGCAAAATATGTGAATACACCACCCCACCGTATTCATGCTATCACCTCGGTACTAGAAGACGCATGCAATGTGTCTCTGATCAGCCCATGAAATGGATCTCACATTAATCCGGGCCCACTCACCACTCTGAGCTCGTCGATCATGGCCTCCGCAGCCAGCTTCTGCTGGAAGAGCGCCTGGAAGTGGCGCGCGCGCTCGAACTCGGCGTGGCTCTCTGCAAAATGGTCTTTGATCTCTTGTCAATCTTGCAATCAAATACGGCTTATCAGGAGATTCTTTCGTATACAGAACTGGTCGGTTTTGTTGTGTTGTTGTGTTGGAACGACGAGTTTCGTTTTTTTTTGTTAATCATGGTAAAAAAGAGAACTTTTTCGCAAACATACTGGTCTGCATCACCAGCCGTCTTTTTTAGGTCCCGGAATTTTTGAGGTGCTCCCAAGCTACAACAAAAACATATTCGTAAATTTCCCAATGTACAACACACAACTCACCATCCGATATTGAGTAGATCACTGAGGCTTCACGGTGCATTCAAGTTACGGTAACCGATCAATAATCCCACTCACCGTCCTCCATGGGGTAGATCACGTCGGGCTTGGCCGGCTGCAGCCGCTTGTGGCTCTCGGGCAGGATCTCCTGGATGCGCTCGTAGTACGAGAATCTGCGAAGCGAGCATATCGTGACTAGACTCTAGTTTGATCTTCTGCGCAGCGGGCTACGCTCGCTGTCTCCCTTTTGTCTGCTCTCTCGTTCTACATTTTATATTTTTATGGTGGGATGCACAACCAAGAAAATACTGCGGAGCTTGTTTCTAGCCCCACTTGAATCGACCGTGCAGCACCAACCCTGCATGTCACTCTACAACTTCAATTAGGCAGCCAGTACAATCTTCACAGGTCCCCCAAATTTGATGTCACTTCTGACTACTACTTTGGCCGTGATGTAAGTACTTTCTACTACATTTTACTAATTAAATTTTTTTGTAACTAATTACTAAATCAACAAAAAAATCAATAAACCGTACCTCATGCACTTCTCGAGCACCTCCTTCGCGAGGATGAACTTGTTGTCGAGGGCGTCCGCCTGAGGAGAAATCGATAATCACAGGATACCGTATCACAATCTATCAATATTCTAGCGCCACCGTATTCTTATCACCGCTGAGATTACCTTAACCATCCCTAACCCTCTATCCGTGGTTGCTAACCACCTGTTGTCCCACTTCCTGCCATTTGCGCTCATTAAAGTGCTGGTGATAAAGTATAAGTATAAGTAGCATACATACAGGATCAGGGATTGAGAAACACAATCGATAATCTCCCCCATCTACCGTACCTCGAGGCAGTCGTTCCAGTCCTGCCAGGACCATCTGTACTGGAAGTTGGAGAGGTGGTACGAGAACCAGTCGACGAAGCTGGAATAATTCAAATTTTGAATTTCACGAGCACTTTCCCAACTTCTTCAAAATTGCGACACTTTTGCACTATGCCTTGATTTTGCCGAAATATTGGCGGGAGTATTAAAAATTCAAATATCCGCTCACCGATCGAGGCAGACCGGCTGCATCTCGTGCGCGCGGTCGTACAGAAGCTCGGCGGCTTGCGCGAGCACCTGCAAGGGATACCGTAACGCGAGAGCTACCGTACTCCTTTCACCACACACAAGAAATAAGGCACTCGAAGAGGGCAACGACAGTAGCCCGCTGGAACGCTAAATATTTTTAGAACAGAAGATATCAAGTCGCACCGATTGCAGCAGGCATTCACGTCCTACTAAATGATCTTGTTGAAACCCGTGTTGACTTGGGTGAAAAGAGCGATCGTGATTGCACAACTTGGTTTTCAAAGGTGGTTTACAACTATCTATGAACACCTCACAAGTAACCCTAATCAATAATTACCGTATCGCCATTGCAACCCCAGGCTACCGTAACCCAGGACTACCGTATACCTGCGGGAAGGTGTTGGGCTGCAGACGGCACAGCTCGATGAGCAGGGCGCCGTAGAAGAGACGCGGCTGCGGACTGTCGGGCAGCGAGAAGAGACGACCTGGAGTACGGTAGGATTACCGTCGGAGTACGGTAGGTTTACTGTCGGAGTACGGTAGGTTTACTGTCGGAGTACGGTAGGTGTACTGTAGGAGTACGGTAGGTGTACTGTAGGAGTACGGTAGGTGTACTGTAGGAGTACGGGACAACAATGATGCTCCAGACAGAAGGTGGAATTGTTGTTTTTAGGAGCGAATCGTATACCCATTGAGCAAGCACAGATCCCGCCAAACATAATGCGCAGATGAAACAGAGAACCTAGTGGTGAAATTCTAACTAGCGCGTGAGATGCAGAATTTTCGTGAAATGCGCAATGCAAGATGTAAAAATATCAAATAATTAGTATTCTATTCTCGTATTCTCGTGGGAAACCTTTCACTGTCCATATCTACTCTTCCACTATTCATCGTCTTGCTGGAACATCAAACAACGCGCGCCTAGATAGGATTTTGAGGTTGCGTCGTCCGATTAGACCCCATTTTATAAAAATAACAACAACAACAACAACAACAATGTAAACAATAACAACAACAAGCGACTCACTGAAGACGGTCTCGAGCACGACGTAGGGCAGCGGCACGGCGGCGCGGTGCGTGTAGTTGAGCAGCGCCTCCGCGCTGGAACAAGGGAACGTTTCGAACCCGGATCAGTTGCGTTTCACAAAGGCCTTGAATTCGACACTCCTGGTGGCAAGCAATTTCATTTCAGGAATTGATGACAAACAACTACTTCAAATGCATTAGGTCCAGCGAAGAATCAATTGTCTGCGCACAGCATGTCAGAGTGGATCTTGCGTGGCGTATCAGAACTCGAGTCTGTCTTTTCCCACCCATTCATTTTCCCTCTTTTCGAGTGTTCAGCGCGGTCGAGAACGAAGGAAATGATAGGGATTCCCATTTGAGTTAATCGAACTTAACATTTAGAACCTCCCAACCATTTTGTATTTTTGAGAAACTTATTCGAAAACTCTTATTTCTCCAGAAAGCGCGATAGTCTCATAAATACTATTGGTGAAACATATTGGTAAATATTTGTATTTGCGCCAAATAGCAATTTCTCTCAATTTTCTAACTTTGAGCTCTACTTTCTCAAAGCCCGTCCAATAAAACCCTCACACCATTATTACTATTTTAATCCTCTGAGGCATGGCTACCTTTCGTAGCAAACCTTTCGTAGCTTTCGTATCTTGAGAGAGATAATGGCGAAAAACTGTCAAAAAATGTCGAAAATCGGCATGTTTGGTCTCTCAACTCTACTTTCTCAATAGTGAAGCATAATTAGTGCACGTGAATTACATAATTCGATAGATAATCTCTTTTCTGACCTTTCGGAGCGGGCAGAATTTTAATTTTTGTCCCAGATCTCAAGCACCATCTCATTTTTGTACTCCAACCCGGCGAAATCGCACCGCAAAACCAGCGAAAATGACGGGGAATGACTCGCTTCTCTCGCTCTCACATTAGAATACGTACACCGCGGAGAACAATAGAGTTCGTCCACTCTGACAGGCTGTGCTGCGCACTATCGGCGCAAGAAAATTTTACGTTTCAAGAATACTACGAATGTCGAATTGCGCGAGACTCTTCGATCCACCCCGCGCAGCCAATATCAACTATGCACCTGGTTAGGTAAAAAAAAAGTGGCAGGATCCTGCTTTGATTTACACCCCACTCGAAACGACAACATTTCAATCTCATGTCCCGTCTCCACTCACCAGCCATCCAACAACGATTCGATGTTCTGACCCCGCCCATCTACAGGATCCCACCAGTTACAACACCCCCACTTACCAGTCCTTCCTGTTCATCTCGTTGAGGTCGATGATCCATCCGAGCTCCTCGTCGATCAGATGCCGCTCGATCGAGTGCGCGCCAGGCAGCACCGGCCCCTGCAATGTCGGGACTAGAGTCTACTTTGATCAATGGTTTGATCAGGAGGGTTGAGACTAGAGCCTAGCATTAACAAGGACGAGCATCAAGTGCAACGTAAGAATTAGGAGACGTAATACTCAACCCGCTAGAGCTACTTGCAACTTCGGGTTCCGAGAGCCCTACGAAAAATGTGGTCTCAATCATCAGTCAATGCGCACTGGATGTAGAATCTACATTGTAGATGTAGATCTTACAAATCATATCTTCATAGCAGGTGCTCATGCTGGCTGCATAGCCCATCCCGTCAGATGTCAAATGACCCCTCAAAATTGACATAAGCAACCCACATTTCGGCCAAAAAATCGAAAAGCAATCCACAGAGGCGTGCTTTTTCGCCGAAAGCAAGCCACATTTGGAAATTTATGTGCTTTTTCGCCGAAGGCAACCCACATTTTGGCATTTTACCTACACAGGTATTTGACCCCTGCATCCCGTACTTCAACTACCATAATTGCTCATGTCCTTGGGGGCAGTCTACCGTACCCCTACCCCGAATCCGGTGCCCAGTACCCTACTCTAACTACCGTATCTCACTCACATCCTCGGGGCAGTCGGCGTAGTCGAAGAGGCGGAAGACGACGTGCGGCAGCGGGTAGGCGGACGAGGCCGTGTGCGCGGGCGGAGCGAGACTGCGAGAAATCGATAATTAGAAGGATACGGTAAATTCCCGATATGATCGATAACAATCAGCGCAGCATGAAGCTATTGAATTTTAGTTCACGTTGAAGAGGATCTAGTAGCCTTTTATTCGCGTTCGAGAGGATCTAGAAGTCGCCTTCGCATCTCGAATGCAAGTTTCATTTTTAAACACTGGGCTCATTTGAGTTTCACGAACACTTCAGAAACAGAACACGGCATGAGAGAACAGTGCGTGCCCGACCCTGTTTTTACAAAAATTGAAACCCTATCAAAATTTCGACTGCAGCGCTGTTTTGCGCCAAATATTGGCGCGAACTTCCAGAATTCAAAAATCATTTCAAATTCAGACTCACGTCGGCAGGTTGTGCTGCAACGCGTCGGTGAGGATGGCGTCGAAGGCGATGTACATGCGCGCGATGTGCTTCTCCTGAAATTCAAATTTGAATCTCCCGCCAACCATCTGCCACAATCAGCGCTCCTGTCGAAATTTCGACAGGTCTCCAATTATTCTTTCACAATCGAGAAATTTGAATGCCCGACTGGGAAAATCGCCCCGCTATTCACATGTTTCAGCACTATCACAAATGCACGGCGGACTGTGCTTCTACAATTCGTGGACGCTCTATTCTCTAAATTATAGGAACTCACCAATACTTTGGCCCCATATTGCAGATGGCGTATCATACGTTTTGGCAACATATTTCACTATACATTATCAAAACAGAGAAGAGCCAAATTATTATTTTTTAATCATTCCTGTCGAAATTTTGACAGGATCGCCATTTTAAAGTATTTATCTTCGGGAACTTTAAAAATTCAAATACCTTCCACTCGGCGCCGGCCAGCAGCTTGACCTGCTCGTGCAGGCAGTCGAGGTACTCCTCCTGCTCGTGCGTCGATCCCGTCCACACTTGCAGGATCTGAGCGAGGGTGCGGTAGATTACTGTAGGTTACGGTATCGATTACGATAGTTCAATTTATCTACGCTTGTGCTATGGCAGAATAGTCGCTGTGCGAGATATGCCCATTGCTCCTGTGTTTCATCAATGTGACAAGAGGCTTCAGCGCCATGGTTGCACATTGCGTTTCTCGGAGCGAGCTCGATACACAAAAAAATAAATTCGCTAATCAACACTGCTACCTCACACCTTCTCCTTACCGCATGCCCTCTCGACGGTCAGACAGAGCGAGAGAGCGCGCGGAATGGAGAGAGTGCAGAGGGATCAGACTATACTCTAGTCACGGCACTCACCCGGATGTGTGTCCTGCTGCGCTGCTGCATGTAGGCGTCCACGCCGCCCAGCAGGTTCTCCAGCTCCTCCGTCTGCAAAATTCCAACATTTTTTAGAGCATCCCAGTCGCAGATTATTGAGTAAAGGTTCTGCTCGTGAGTTGAGACGAGTATGAAACCCAATTGTGATTGGCATAGGTCTTAATAACTTTTTATCAAGGAATATGGAGAAACAATTGGAAACGGCCCACTTTTCAGCCTACAGTCAGTTGTTGAATCATGACTCCCCTTGGCGAGTTTGTGCTCAAACAAATCTCGAAAGTAGGGTGGTATATGAGGCTAGAATGAAACACATCTCGGATATTTTCTAGCTTGACTAGTTATTTTCAACTGAAATGGGTTCGAAAATTAAACCCGACTAGGCTCCACAAAACCTAGTCGAAATTTCGACAGAATCGCCATTTCTTACAATATATAGGCGCGAAATTCAAAAATTCAAATCCCCCACCTTCTTCTCCTTCAGCTCGACGCCGATCCAGGGCAGCGAGCGGAGCACCGCGTAGATGAACCAGTCCTGGCGGACCTGCAGATGGCAACTTCACTACTACTACCGTATCCTACCGTAACCCTGTTATCTGCAGCACTGCTTACAACGAACGATGGTGTTTCCTACAGTACTCCTAATCTACCTCGGCGAACGGCTCGAAATAATGAAATGTCAGGCAAATTATGCCATACTTCTGGTGATCCCTCCCTGAAAGACAGGCGAGCAAAAGCCTGTCGGATTCAGAGCGGATCGCCAACAGTGAACCGCATCAGGGGCTATGATGGCAGGGCGCAACCTGAGATCGCAAGGTGTTTCAATTATTTCCTAGTCCCACAACAACATTTGACAGTTATTCCACAACAACATTTGACTCCACCAATCGATCTCAGGTTGCAGCTTCTCGCAATAACCTCAAGTGCCTTTCTCCGATGGCGCCATGCTCAGAATTCGACAGGATCTCGCAAACCTGTTCTTCTGACCATGGGACGCCGAAAATTGAGCAGTATAAAACCTTCCCATCATCTTTAGAAGTAGCAAGGTTCCCCTGCCGTCTCTGCGAATTCTTATCCACTGACCGTATAGAACCAAAATCTGAGGAAGACTACTGTTCGCCTTACCCTTACTAAACTCCCCGGTTAGAGAATCCCATCTACCTACGCCACTTCGTATAAATCTACACCCGTTTCCCGTATATATACAGTAACTTCCCCCAGCTACAGAACTCCCACCGTACCTGCGGAATTCCCTCCTCACTCGCCGCCTCCAGCAGTCCCTCGAGGAACTCGACCACCGACGTGAGCGAGAGCACGCGGCAGTTGGCCAGATCACAGATGAATGTGACCTGCAATGGGGTTTTGTTAATTCATTAATAATTAATAATAAATATTCAAATCCAGCTAAACATTGTAAAGTGTGAGTGAAAAGAAGATGAGTTATTAACGTTCCAATTCGTAACCAGGGATTATGTAACATGCACGCAGCTTTCAATCGCCAGGTAAAAAATACAGCCTGCTCTAATCAACTACGCGCTTTTTCCTCGCATCACAATATTTTGTAATGGCAAAGATCAAAGATCAACTCACCAGATTCACCGCGTGTCGGTGCTTCTCCTTCTCGAGCGTCAGCTGCAGGCTCGCCACCAGCTTCTCCACGATCTATTATTAATTAGTTAAGTAATTAATTAATTAGTGTTTAATAATATTATCTAACTAGTATTCTATTGTTATCTCACTACACCCATGCGGGTTCACGAGAAAAATGCGAAAGATCGAGTCCATCACTACCAAAAACCAAGTTCCACCCCGCCAGGAGAGGTTCGGTTCCAACACTGCACTATAACCCCATGGGCCCAGTTCTTGTGGCACTCAGTCCAGAATTTGACAGGTTTTCGCAAGCCTATCCTTCTGGCACAGAGTGTCAAAAATTCCTTCTTTTTTTCTCTGGATTGATTGTGGTTAATCGCATCTCAGAATCACCCACCTATCCTCCGAAACTGTAGTTCACCGTGAGTTGCCTAACCACTACACCTCTTCTCAAACGCCCTTTCTCCTTTCCCGTGGAATACCAACGTTTCACAACTTCTCGAAATCACCCACCTCACCTCCGAATTTGTGGTACATTGTCTATTTTTTCCTCCCCACTATTACAGATTTTAACCAGGACAACATGCGTTTCACAGCTTCTCAAAACCACGAACCTCTCCTCCGAAATCGTAGTTCACAGAAATTGCCTAACCACTACATCTATGCTTAAAGCCCTTACCCCCTTATCCCTGGATTGTTCAATTTTAACAGCTTCTCAAAACCACGAACCTCTCCTCCGAAATTGTAGTTCTTCGCATTGAGGAGACCGACGAGCGTCGAGTAGATGGTCAGCTTGTCCGGCAGGTTCTTCGCGCACTCGATTATCGTCTGAATTTATTAATTAAACTAATTAAGTAAGTAATTAGTTAACAATAAATAAATCAAGAATTATAGTCTAGTCCGCTCAAACGGAGATCTCAAGAGCATTGAAAGCTGCAAATGATGACAGGAACGTTCGGGTTTCGCCAATAGTCCAAATGCGTTTGGAACTTCCTAGGATCTATTGTAACTATTGCTTTACAAAATAACCAATAATATTGTTCCGATTGCAGTTGAATGTTCTAATAGTCAAGATGGAATTGATAAGTAACCTATCGCGAGAACGCTACAACAGATACAATAGACCACGACTATCTAAGTTCCATAATGTTGCTGAATTATTCTAACGTCCAAAATTAATAGTAAGCTATGCATGGATACGATCAACAAACAAATTGAACGCCCTGTGAAGATCACACCACTTCGCGACTCAAACGTTCCAAATGACCATCACCAAGTGCTCCCAGGTTTCACCGCTTCTAGCATTAACCAAATTCAGTATGAACTCGAAACTCTAAATAAACATAAATGTGAGTTAATAGTAAAATACCGGTAATTAATTAATACAAACACTCTAACCTCGATAATCCTCGCTCCGATCTTGTCCAGCTCGCCCTCGAGCAGCGTCACGAGCTTCTCGAGGTTCGACTCCAGCGACGTCTGACCGGGCTGCAATCGAGATTTGTTTAATCTATTAACTGCCGTCAACTGCCTAATTACACCTCGATAGAATACGAAAGGGGGTACGCAACAGCGGGAAGGAAGAGCGCCGCGAGCGAACTACTCGAATATAAATTTTGACAACTATTTAAAACATTTCATAAAGCGCCTGTCGCGTAAACGCATCAATTAGTATTGCGACTAGGGAGCAAATAATGAGCCAAAAAAGTTCAGGGGAAAGAAGTCTGTCGAACCTTCTCGCCGATGTGCATGATGAGGTCGACAACGCGTCGCTCCAGCTCCGTCTGCGACTCGGGCGCACGCCGACGCTTAGCGTCCACCTCCATTTCATCTGCAAACCACAAAAATACACCAGTTTTTAAGCCAAAACGAGGAAAAATATGGACCGAAACATATACGAAACGACTCTGACCGTCTGCGTGACGTCTTCTGTCCGGACGAAAGCTCATCTTTCTGAAATGAGTAGATATAGGCTCAATGGCAAACAAGGAAGCGAAAATTGTCAAAAACAATCAGTAAAAGAAGCTTGAAACAAATTCGAAAATTTAAAAATTTAAAACTGCGAAGTTAACCGTTGAATAGGAAGCAGTTTGACGAATTTTTATACCGTAATTCAGCTATTGGGAATTAAGTTTAGTTCTTAATCAAATTAAGATATTAAAATAAATTAATCTGAAAAAAAGCAGATGCATAGCTTTTCATAGATAACACAACCCCACAAAGGCGTGACACCACAGAGACCACAAACTCGTCGAAAAGACGGATAAGAAAAGTTTGACGCGCGACTTACCGAATCATGTTGATCGTGGCGAAAGTCCGTACAGCCGTGTATTATTTTGCGGCTCATATTTTTGTTGATTGACGGCTCGTGTTGGATCTTATCGCGTTCTATTTATTTTAACTTTAAATTCAAGCTATGTATTCAGGGTCA
>LS590045.1:131547-143690 GCA_900490775.1 Pristionchus maxplancki
ATGGAGAGGAAAGATGTTCGAAAAGTACAGAGAAGAGACGAGAGAGTTTCGAGGTTTCAGCTAGATGTTATCGTTTATCCATCCAATAATCCTCTCCTTTTGTATACGTTAGTGCTGTACATTTGTACGTTGTCGTAGCATTTGTATGTACATTCAGTTTTAGAACTTTCACATTTGTGTTACTTTGCCAGTTTACTTTTTTGATAGTTTAAACTAGCCTTATTTGCCAGAAGTTTCGCATGCTATTTATAGGTTTCACGATGTTTTGAATACTTGACCATTTTTCATCGTAAATTTGCAAACTTTTTCAATAAATATTTATGTGCAGATTTAATTTGTATGCATTGAATTTATCGACAAATGCAATTCAGTATTCCGTGTTGAGGAAAGGAAAGCAGCAAAAACACTCTTAGCATGAGCCTCATGTATTTTGCACATTGCTACAACGGTGGGGATAGTTTGCAAAACCGTTACAATTAAAAAGAACGCCATGTTAAAAAAACGGCAAAAGATATCGCAGCGAGCAGGGTTCGAACCTACGCGGGCAATGCCCATTGGATTTCAAGTCCAACTCCTTAACCACTCGGACATCGCTGCTACACTGCTTAAAGCTTCTGTTTGCCTCCATAAAGCGGGAGTTTTCATAGAGATGACGCGAGACTGGGATTCGAGAGAATATCACGCATGCCACCTAAGAATCGAGTAAAACCAGGGGTTGGTTGGCACATTCTACGACCTATACATTTCTGTGCAGTTTTCGATAGTCCATAGGGTCCCTCACAAGATAGCTTCGAGCTTTGTTCCAAATGTTTGATTTCAAGGACGTTAGAGGTCGTCAAACTTTTCAGGAGCCAAAAATCGTCAACTTTGAAGAGCTGTAAGTCCTTCCAACTTGATTTTGGTGATTGGTCGCCAAGACATAAAATGTTCCAAATTTGACGGAGATCACGCCTGACTCATTGGGTTGTCGATATTCTCATTAGTAATTCTCCTAATTAATTAAATTAGTTAACTCTAATTACAATTGAGTACCCAGGATAATTAATAGCAAGAAAGATAAATCACGATAGGACAAATCGAATGATATGCTGGACATTTTTTTACGATTATGCCCCACTGAGTTGGGTTCATTTTATGTTCTGCATTGCACCAGGAAAAAAGTGATATCACACGAATCATTGTCAGGTGATCTCTAGTACGCGCTTCCCATCTCCCTCACCATGTCCTGTGTGGTGTAGTGGTTAGAGCGCTAGACTTCACTTTTCTAATTTTTGAAGTCGGTGGTTCAATTCCCCTGGCTGAAAATCTTTTTGCATCATTTTTTGCTAATCGATCGGTAAGTCTGGACCATAAATTCTGCCTTTATTTATAATATTCAGGCATGTGCTTCTAAAATTAAAATAATACAACATTGAGCGTCGTTGTTTTGTTTACCAATGGAGACGTTTACATGAGCCACATAGCCACAGTTATGTAATGTGAACTTGAAAAAGGGGGATGGGTGATTTGCAAAAAAATAATGCAAAAAGATTTTCAGCCAGGGGAATTGAACCACCGACTTCAAAAATTAGAAAAGTGAAGTCTAGCGCTCTAACCACTACACCACACAGGACATGGTAAGGGAGATGGGAAGCGCGTACTAGAGATCACCTGACAATGATTCGTGTGATATCACTTTTTTCATGGCGCAGTACAAAACTTAAAATGAACCCAACTCAGTGGGGCATAATCGTAAAAAAATGTCCAGCATATCATTCGATTCGTCCTATCGTGCTTTATCTTTCTTGCTATTAATTATCCTGGGTACTCAATTGTAATTAGAGTTAATTAATTTAATTAATTAGGAGAATTACTAATGGGAATATCGACAACCCAACGAGTCAGGCGTGATCTCCGTCAAATTTGGAACATTTTATGTCTTGGCGACCAATCACCAAAACCAAGTAGGAAGGAGTTACAGCTCTTCAAAGTTGACGATTTTTGGCTCCTGAAAATTTTGACGACCTCTAACGTCCTTGAAATCAAAAATATGGAACAAAGCTCGAAGCTATCTTGTGAGGGACCCTATGGACTATCGAAAAACGACTTCTGCACACTTTCGACATTTTCAATGTGCCAAAGTTTGTTTGATCCTTAGGTGACATGCGTGATATATTGAAAAGACGCGGAAGCTTTGCTATGCGAAGTAAGTTAGAATGATCTCTTCCATAGGGTCCAGGTCTTCGTTTCAACTACGCACTAACGTGTCTTATCTCATCACCTTTTTTCATCTGATATTCGGCATATCGAATCTATTCACCAATTATCATTGTCCAATTCTTCCTCTTCTCCACGATGGAATCCTTTCCCCCTGAACTCATCGAGAGAATCATCTATCCCCTCTCACTGAACGACTGCCTTCAATTGCGAGGGGTACGTCATCGTTTTTTTACCAACTTCACCGAATTTTAGATTTGATTTCTAGATTTAAGTTTTACATTTAAATTCAGGTCTGCTATAATCTCAATGAGATCATAGCTCCTCGGATTCGGCAGCTAAACGAACCTGAGAAGTGCGAATTGTCTTTTCTGAGGTTACAAGCGGTTTGTGGGGTACGGTATTTGTGTTAGCAACAATGCGTTCGGTATTCCGAAATCAAGTGAATCTACATGTCTTTTTTTTAGATCAGATCAACTGTTTTCATCACTGCCAAACCAGCACACTTTGAATCAAGACCGCTGAATCTATGGAGAAGGGAGAATCAAGCGACCTGGGAAGTATGATTCCATAAAAAGTTTTTTGGAGGCTTAAAAATTGCGCAGGTTGATGGATATCTGGAGCTGGACATTCCGAAACGCGTTTGTGACATCGCTCCAGTATTAGAGAAAGCTTGGATCGGACATTTTATAGTGGGAAAGGTAGATACATGACAGAATTTGTATTATGATTATTGTCAACATCACTCTATAACAATTTGCAGAATCTACCTTTCTATTTTGATGATGGAAAATCAGAAATTTTGAATAGGCTGTTAACTGGAAGTAAAATCAAAGAAGCAACGCTGGTATTGGATAAACAAACGATGACCAATCTGTGAGTTTACATTAGATCAATAAATATTAAAATTTGCCCATTTAGAAATGAAATTGCTCATTTTCTCAAAACTTTTCACTGCAAGACTGTGGAATTTTTTCTGGAGATGACTGCAATATTCGAAATGATCGAGCCCTTCGGACGTCGTGAGAAAATATTTATCTTCATCTTCTGTGAATAAAAATATGCACAATTCAGCCGAGTTTGCTGCAAAGCTAGCAGCTGCCGGAATTAGACAAGTAATATTCTCGGGAGATCCGATTTACGGTCGACAACAACCCCATAAACTAAAAATAAATTCAAGAGAAAGAAAAGTGGGAGCAACTCTTTCTATTATTCTATTTTTTTAAAAAAATTCTACTAATTTGCAGTTGTATTTCCCTTTTTACGTGCTCACAAATCTCGTTCGAGCTGGAATCACAAATATTGTTGTCAATAGACATACATTCGAAGAACAAAGATTTAATCCTGATGGCAAGGAGTTTTTCACCTTCCTAAATGTGAGTGCATTTTTTAATTTATTTGATTTATTTATTTTTAACCGTTATCTGCAATAAAAAATGCAGGAAATCGCATCCATCGGAAAACAGGTGGAAATTATAATTGAGTGTATCGTCCACGACACGTGGTCTCTCAAAGGAGGAATGATTGTAGGGGAGATATCCATGAATTGTGAGTGCTGAAGAGATTACAACTAAATTCTGAAATATTTTAGGCGTGAGACGCAAGGAACGTATAATGGGAAGGATCGTTGAATGGAATCGAGTTATCATCCGTACACAAAAGCAAATTGTGGATTACAACTGAAAAGACTATTTACTTTATTGAAACGTTATATTAAAATCTGAAATTTCATTCTCAGACTACTTATTGCCTTGAAAATCTATAAACGTTTGAGCATCGACTGTTTCTCATTTTCCGGTGACCGAATGAGCGAGATACCATTAGGATGAGGCCAAATTTCAGAGATGGGCAAAACATCAAACAACATTCGCCATTGTTTGCTCACTCTTCACTGGCCGAGCCACAATTTTCATTGCTATTTATTAGTCAACAGAGCACAAAGATCATCAACCTTTCTTTATTCTTTTCTCAAAATAATTTACAGCAAGCTCAACGATAAATACAGCAATAATAATTGCCACGCAAACGACGAAGAACTGCCAGACAGACTGGAAGTTTGATAGTTTCATCGGTGAAACCTCCATGTTTGGTATCTGCTTCGAGTAAATTCCATATGGAGCAATGTAGCGGGCCATAATTCCTGGAAACATCATCACCGTTTCAAAATCGTTCGAAAACTAGCTTACGAGGGTAAACGGACGAGGTCATGGCTATCGCACGATTGAATGCCTCCACTAGATCGGGTCGTTTCCTGCAACATCAGGTGAGTGAAAAAGTGATGCTGAGATTCACTTCGAAATCATGAATGAGAAATGCTGCTGAGGAATGGTTTGATCGGCAATGAACAACTGTCTGGTCGTACGGTCGAACACTATGACGTCACTCCTAAAGTTTTTTCACCTAATTTCTCGCTGTGATTGATTTTTACCTGAGCAATTCGTCTCCAATCGATGTGAATCCTATTATTTTGGAATCTTGAGAAATCCGTCCGAAGTAAGCCTCGTTCTTCTCCAGAGCAGAGATTGTTCTGTGTTATTATCTCAGAAGAATTCTCTATGAGTCGTAAAGGTGGTACCTTGATGATTTGAGTCCATTCCACCTTGTACATGCATCATCCTTGCAATAGACTTGCAAGCGAAAACTGGGCCAAATCAGCGCTTTGTAGTTGTCAAATTCAAGCTTGTCGAGTAGCTGAACAACAATATTTGACGAATTTAGTAGTATGAATGGTTTACCTTTGAGAAATCGGTCACGTCATAGCCTCTGACTTGGTCCGATACTAGAATTGAGGTGATTAGGGACTGAAACAATGTCACGAAGATAATTGTGGCAAGAAAGTAGAATGAGAGTAGAATACGTGACGATATTGGCATCCTGCGAATGTGTTATTTCTTCGAGTTTTGGGATGTTTTACCCTCTCGGTGTTGTGTTTGCTCTGTAAGTCGCGTGCATTTGTAAGAGGAATCCTCGAATGGATCTCACTTCCGTTGTAGCGAATGCTTCCTAGAATCACAGGTGACGAACTAGGAAAAGGAAACTCACCTTAACAACATCGAAACCTTCGTAAATAAAGTTGATCGTATTCACTACAATGATACAAATGACGAACATAATGGTGCTAATGTCAAAGAATATAATCATAAAGTTCTGAAATTGCGATGAAAGTGTTAATGTTTTTCATAAAAGGCTCACATGACGAACTTCCGTACGATCCTCTTCAGCAACATACCCGTAGGTCATTCCAGTGATTGGAAGTGCGAAGAAAACCTGGAAGTGATAGCGATTTTTATCAGTTCTAGAACCGCCTTACCTTACTGAATAACGCTTGATCAACTCGTCTCAGCCCCCAGCCGACATCGACTGTTCCTGAAAATGCTTTTTTTCATAAATTTGCACTGGACAAATCACCATTGGCGAGCATGTCTACATATTCCGGATCTTCATTGATTTCTCGCGAGTACTGCACTGCTTCCAGTCCCGCAGCACGAACGACTAGTGTGAAGTAGTCGATGTTCACACCTGGAAAATAAAGAAACTTCGAATATGTAGGGCTCTAGTTCGTAAATAACTCACCCGCCCATTCGCAGCTCATCAACTGGCATTCCTCCGAGAGTCGCTGATAGTGCTTGTACTGATAACTACCGATGGCTGTGATCATCAATCTGTAAAAAATGGGTACATTCTCGAGGCAGGAAAGAAAAGTAAAGCAGAAAGATGTAAGATGCAGGAATATTGGACATCTTTGATGATTGCAAAATAGTTAATGACCCGAATGAAGCATCAAACATTAATTCTGCCATGCAAAGACTGGTAAAGATGCATCGTGTTTGTTTAGAGAGTGAGGAGGAATCGAGGGAGTGTCAAGGGTTACGAATTCTCAGGTTTCCGGAAAGATCGGGTGCAATGTCTACCGCTAGGACAATGTTTTTATATATTATGAGTGCGAGATCCAAGCAGAAGCCGCAGTGAATTGTAGTGAAGGATTTAATTGCCACTGAAGTAAAAAGAAAAAAATGGACAGGTGCAAAAAAGGTATTTCTCTTAAAAAAAATTCCAATTTCCGAGAATTTCTGTAGATTAATCCAATTCGTTTTCCCGACGTCTTGCAATGACGAATGAAATGACATTTCCGTTTTCCCGACACCAATGATTCAACAACCTTTTGAAACTCAGCGTTATTCTCGAAGCAACGATGCGATCCTTTCCTATTTAATTGTACTTTTTCGCCAGTTTCCATCTGGGGTAATGGCGGAACCGAAACGCTTTCCTAACTCTAAGGTTCGATTTATTATTTCTGTCATCAGATTATGGTCATTTCAGATCCATTTATTCACGTTGATATGTTGTGCAGTCGCTCTTGGAATTGCTACGGAATTGGAAGAACGATATCCATTCTTTCCCCACTCGGCCAAAGATGAGCAAAGAATCAGGAAAATGGTTGACGAAATCAATGCTGCGGATCTACCGTGGAAGGTACGACGGTTTGGCTCTGTTCCAGTTAACTGGGCTTATGAAAATTAACTGGGCTTAAAAAAATTAACTGGGCTATTCAATGTCCCTAAAAATAATCTGGGCTTATCAGAATTAACTGGGCTATTCAATGGCCTTAAAAATAATCTGGGCTTATCAGAATTAACTGGGCTATTCAATTGCCGAAAAATTACCTGGGCTTTTCATTTTAGTCCATCATAAGGATTTTTCTATAGATTACGATCCGATCCCTAGAGTCTCAACTCTCATTCATTCCCACTCTCAACCTCATCTGCCTATGTTCCGAATATATCCGCCGTAGCCTCAATTGTGGCCAGTGGACCATTAGTCCCTTACAGTGATGATTCGGATAGCAGTGATGTCCCAGAAGACGATGTTCATCCAACCCCCATAGTGATGATAATGTGCAAGAAACTAATGATGAGGAATCCAATTATAACCCTGATTCCCCTTTCTTCTAGTCCAGTTCGCCTCTCGTTGCTCAACCTCAGAGACACACTATCCCCTCTTCCAACCGTAGCAACTGAGCCCCAGATGCCAACCCGGCCAGCCCGCAGCACTCCCGCACCAACCACAGCACCGCCCAATAATCCTACTCACTCACAAAAGGCAAGTCGTCCACAACGTCGACAACCAATGAAGAACTGAAAAAAGAACTTATGTCTGTTCAATTGACGAAGTACTTTAACTCAATACTTATTTTTGTTTCATTATATTTCTCGGAGCAAAAGTTTTGTTAGTTCAATACTGAGTCGGGAAAATAAGAAAGGAAATGAGGAAAAATGATGACAAAAATCCGTATCTTAGACTAAAATGAAAAGCCCGGATTATTTCCATCACCAAATTATTTCCATCACCTAATTTTTTTAAGCCCAGTTAATTTTCATAAGCCCAGTTAACTGGAACAGAGCCGACGGTTTTCTCTATGAGTCGCGTGAGATATCTAAACTACGCTCCTGCAATTCCCGGGCAGTTTGGTGGAACAGAAAAGAGTTTCAAAGATTCACTAAATAAAATTATTTTCGCTGGTTGTTAGTACCCGGGAGTATTATCAAAATATGCGACTCAGGCGGAGTACAATGCTTACGCTTCACTCGAGGGTCAATATGTAGGAGAGATTCCTTCGATGGCAAGCCTGAAATTGGAAGGAATCGATCTCGCTGAGTCAGTCAGACGACAACTCGTTGGAAATACTGAGGAACACTTGACGACGTTGGCGAAGTGAGTGATTAAAGTTAAATTTATGAAGTAAAATTGATAACTGGATGTGCAGAATGAATATCACCCTCCCTGAATCCTTCGATGCCCGAGACAAATGGCCCCGCTGCTCTTCAATTCATCACATTCTGAATCAGGGAGGATGCGGATCATGCTGGGTAAATTTAAATATTTTAAATAGAAACAACGAGTGATTTAGGCCGCCGCTACAGTGTCCGTTTTGTCGGATCGTTTGTGTATTTCCTCAGACTCGAAACAGCAACAGCTAATTTCTCTGCAAGATCTCGTCTCTTGTTGTGAATATTGTGGAGCGTACGGCACAGTTTCCATAAGTGCTCCTTAAAAAACAGAAAATATATTGAAACTACCCTTATCGAAATGAAACTCTTCAGATGCACGGGAGGACAAACAGGGTTCGCTTTTCTCTATTGGAAGAACAACGGAATTGTCACAGGTGACATTATGAATGTATTTGGCGTATTAATAGTTATTTAAGATGTTTATTATTTTTTTGCCAATAATTGATGACAGGTGGCTCATTTGGCTCAAGTGAAGGATGTAGACCGTATGAGGTGCCCGCAACATGCGGAACACCATGCCCTGCTTATTTCTATACCGTTAGTTCTTATTCTCAATGCATTTAGTAATAGTTTATTGCAGCCCAAATACAATGAACAGTGCAACAGAACTTGCAGTAACATGTATGGCAGCAACTACGAAAGTGATTTAAGAAAAGGTAAGCTAATTTCAATCTGATTTTTCAAAATTAAGCTTTCATTTACAGGAAAGAGCTTTTATTTTGTCACAATAGGTGAAGGCTACATGTACCATGTGAGCATTACCTATCCTTAATACCAACCGTCCCCAAAATTCAGCCAGAAAGGGTCTATTCGCAAGTGTTCACGGAGAGAAATCGAGTCCATCGAGGTTGAATGAAAAAATAGTAGCAAAGGGAGACATAATATGTAATATTATTATGTTCTAGCATTTCGCATATCATCAACTGACCTAATCAAGAGGGAGATAATTACAAATGGTCCAGTGGCCTTCTGTACTATGGTCCATGAACCATTTGCACATTATCGATCAGGTTATAATCATAACCATCAACTTATAGTAATTTGATGATTATTTTCAGGAGTATTCACATCTGCTTTCGATAGTGAAGGACACCGTAAGAATATTTGGCTAATTATGCATTTAAATGCGGTATTTATTGCAGAAAACCTCTTGTACGGCCACTGCATGCGAATGATTGGATGGGGGAAGGAGAATGGCGAGGAATTCTGGACAATTGCAAACTCTTGGGGAAGACAGTGGGGAGAGAACGGTTGGATTCGTATTTGGCTTTTCCTTAATTGATATTTTGTTCAGGTTTCGGACGACTGTCGATGAATTACTACCCTGACGATCTGACGGTTTTTGGAGGATTGTGGTGAAAGACTGTCAAATCGTTTGCAGATTACCAGAATGATAAACCATTTGTGCAATCAGTTTCTTTGAAATCCGAAATTGTGTTATCTGAAATCTCTCCACATTGAATTTCTTTGTGGATTAAAGACAAATTCTTCGATCTGTCGGGGGAAGTGATACGACTCAGTCCCAGACCTGAAGTCTCCAAATGCTTCGAAATTCTGAAGCACTCATAAAACCCGATCCCAATCACGAGCAATCACAACACGAACATCCAGTGTAAGAATGGAGGCATTTGAATAACGAGTAAGGTGGCATTTCGTCTTCTACGGGTTTCGCTGAAACTGATGTCAAACGATGAATCAAGTGATGGCCGTTAAATTTTCCCTTTTTCATGATTCATTACCATTATTCCCCCCTATTTAAATGTGCATATTCGCCATCTTTCTATCAGGCAAAATGGAAGGATCCAAACGGTTTCTCAACCCAAAGGCCAGTTCTTTTCATTTCTTCTTAACTTTGTGTGCATTTTAGCTTCTATTTCTTGTCGTATGCTGTGCTGCATCCCTTGTAGCAGCGGAACTAACCGATCGATATCCGCTGTTTAAGCATTCAGCAAAAGATGCACAACGAATCAGAAAGATGGTCGATGATATTAATTCTGCAAATCTGCCGTGGAAGGTTCAAATTTTTCATCTTTGTGTTCCTTCTTCTAAATTAAAATGATGAATTAAGTAAATTCAGGCCGAGTACAATGCTTATGCACCACTCGAACCTCAAATTAAACGTGATGAACCCCATCCTGAGAGCTTGAAATTGAAGAAACCAGACTTTGTGGCATCAATTTCACAGCAAATGGTTAGAGATACGGAGGATCACCTGACAACTTTGGCGAAGTGAGTAGCTTTTAAACAGATATATTCATAAATTGAATAAATGTTTGCACATAATTTTTAATTTTAGGTCGAATATCAGTCTTCCTGAATCATTCGACGCTCGTGATCAATGGCCTTGTTGCTCTTCAATCAATCAAATCCTGAATCAGGGAGGATGCGGATCTTGCTGGGTAAAATGAATTGTTTTAGTTGGATAGAAACAAAGCGTGATTTAGGCAGCCGCCACCGTTTCAGTTTTGTCCGATCGTTTGTGTATCTCATCAGACTCAAAGCTGCAACAGATGATTTCTCTGCAAGATCTTGTTTCATGCTGCGAATATTGCGGAGCGTAAGGATATCAGAAATTATGTATCAGAAACCAATAATATTGTTCAGTTGTACGGGAGGCCACCCAGGACGTGCTCTTTTCCATTGGAAAAACAATGGCATTGTTACAGGTAAGGAGAAACAGGTATAACTAATAATTTAAACAAATACTTTTGCAAAGGAGGCTCATATGGTTCGAGCGAAGGGTGTAGGCCTTATGAGGTCCCGGCTACATGTGGAGCACCATGCCCTGCGTATTTCCATTCTGTGAGTTCAACTTTCAAATTTATATGTTTCACTAATTTTTTAGCCCAATTACAACCAGCAATGCAATAAAACTTGCAACAACTTGTATAGAAACAACTACGAAAGTGATTTGAGAAAAGGCAAGCTATCAATTTATCAATTTGATTTTTTAACAACCTCAACACCCTCATCTCCAGGAAGGAGCTTCTATTGGATACAGACTAAAGACCTTATCAAGAGAGATATCATGACAAATGGGCCAGTGATATTCTGTATTCATGTCTCTGAACCACTCGCGCATTACAAATCAGGTAATTATCAAAATTATCGGTAGATTTTTTTATTACGACGCGGGGGCCAAATATTTCAAATTATTTGAAATTTCCGTTATGGAATCGAAAACGTTCCAAACACACTTATATATCGTGTATATATGCTCATTAGATTCGCAATAGTTGACACTATATGTGAAATGATATTTAAAAAAATTAGAAATGGCTAATTAATTAATTAATGGCGTTCAAAAATTTGTCCTATTTCCCGGTTTAGTCGCTTGCGGCGGGACTGCAAACGATCCCAAAATGTTTTCGACTTTTCGTTTCTCACCAATATCTCCTTGTTTTGAACGTTTACACTGTTTGTTGTATTCCAATTTGTATTCCAGCATCGCGGCCACCACTGGGTAACCCAATGAGCGTCGTTGAAGCGACGTCATCGTTGAAGGACGTCGGATTTTAGAAGATGAGTGTCTTCTCTTTATTTTTATTTTTTAAAGTTAATATTCTGCTTTTAATTAATATTATTTAGCAAAATACTCCCCTCTACTGGCAGAAGCTTCCTTCGAAGGAGCTCCCTTCTCCACAAGGCGGAGAGCCGGCGGCCTTTTCCAGGTATGCACGCGTTTGTGTTTTGCTCCATTATTTATATACACTTCTTGCTACCAAAATCGAGCAAGCAGGTGTAGATATTAGTGAGTTGGCTCTCCGTGATGTAAAAGAGAAGTTATGCTCATATTTAGCATGAAAAGTGGGTGTGGTGCACAAACATGGACGGCCACGTTCACTATCAGACCTTGTTTACAGTGCCAGACTATTGATTAAATATTTTCAGACTTGGCCCTGGAGGGCCTCTGCTCTTCCGCCGCCACGAGGAAGTCTTCTTCTTTGCTGCTTCTCTTCTTGCTCAGGTTATTATGTTTTCTGTTCTCTTCTATGGCTCAGAGAGCAGTCCTTGTTGAATTTTTTTGAGGTTCGTCGCCGTCCCCTCGTCCCCTCACCTCCTGCCTCCATTCTGGTAAGCTCTTATGATATCCAATTTTCGATATTTATCTTGTTTCCTCCACACTTGATTAAAATACAGGCACTTCTTTACTTTAGG
>LS590045.1:145972-160207 GCA_900490775.1 Pristionchus maxplancki
CCTAAAGTAAAGAAGTGCCTGTATTTTAATCAAGTGTGGAGGAAACAAGATAAATATCGAAAATTGGATATCATAAGAGCTTACCAGAATGGAGGCAGGAGGTGAGGGGACGAGGGGACGGCGACGAACCTCAAAAAAATTCAACAAGGACTGCTCTCTGAGCCATAGAAGAGAACAGAAAACATAATAACCTGAGCAAAAAGAGAAGCAGCAAAGAAGAAGACTTCCTCGTGGCGGCGGAAGAGCAGAGGCCCTCCAGGGCCAAGTCTGAAAATATTTAATCAATAGTCTGGCACTGTAAACAAGGTCTGATAGTGAACGTGGCCGTCCATGTTTGTGCACCACACCAACTTTTCATGCTAAATATGAGCATAACTTCTCTTTTACATCACGGAGAGCCAACTCACTAATATCTACACCTGCTTGCTCGATTTTGGTAGCAAGAAGTGTATATAAATAATGGAGCAAAACACAAACGCGTGCATACCTGGAAAAGGCCGCCGGCTCTCCGCCTTGTGGAGAAGGGAGCTCCTTCTGCCAGTAGAGGGGAGTATTTTGCTAAATAACATTAATTAAAAGCAGAATATTAACTTTAAAAAATAAAAATAAAGAGAAGACACTCATCTTCTAAAATCCGACGTCCTTCGACGATGACGTCGCTTCAACGACGCTCATTGGGTTACCCAGTGGTGGCCGCGATGCTGGAATACAAATTGGAATACAACAAACAGTGTAAACGTTCAAAACAAGGAGATATTGGTGAGAAACGAAAAGTCGAAAACATTTTGGGATCGTTTGCAGTCCCGCCGCAAGCGACTAAACCGGGAAATAGGACAAATTTTTGAACGCCATTAATTAATTAATTAGCCATTTCTAATTTTTTTAAATATCATTTCACATATAGTGTCAACTATTGCGAATCTAATGAGCATATATACACGATATATAAGTGTGTTTGGAACGTTTTCGATTCCATAACAGAAATTTCAAATAATTTGAAATATTTGGCCCCCGCGTCGTAATAAAAAAATCTACCGATAGATATAAGTGGCAGATATTTTAATGTTTATTATCAGGAGTATTCACTTCTGATTTCGACAGTCAAGGACATAGTAAGAACGATTATGATACGATAATTTCATTTTTAATGCAGAAGTCCTCAATTACGGTCATTGCATGCGAATGATTGGTTGGGGGAAGGAGAATGGAGAGGAATTCTGGACGATTGCCAATTCGTGGGGAAGGCAATGGGGAGAGAACGGTTGTATTCCTATTTTAGTATCTCTCAATTTGACGTTTGGTTCAGGCTTCGGTCGACTTTCAATGAATTACTATCCTAAAGAATTGACGGTCCTTGGAGGATTGTGGTGAAAGACAGTCTTACTCATTCTCTAATGATAATGCATTCTAACCAAACGATGAAGTTTATTTCATTTTCTTTGTTAGAAAGCAGACTACTGATTGACATCCAGCAGTGTAATGCAGTTTAGTCACGCTAACAAGAAATGGAGGAAACGGAAACATTTCCATTGAGGCTATCTATGAAAAAATTATTCGAGTGTCTTGTAACCACTAGAAGCTCTCTAGGAACTGAGAGATTATAGAGATCCATTATGCATTAGCCAGCTCTAATGAAAAAAGAGTACACACTCCGAGTGTCTAATTCATCCACACAGTGTAAGAATAAGAAGAGAGAAGAGCAAATCTGAGAGAGAGAGAGAGATGGAACGTGCATTCATCCTTCTCTCGTCTCATGGATGACCCAGGTCAAGTCTAATTTCTTTGGAAAATCTCTGAACCTCGGCTTTTCAGCAAGTAATCAAGCAGAGGCTCCTCCTCATGCTAATTCAGTGCGGAAAAGATGTTTGAAGGTCGTAATTCTTCCAGCATTTTAGCTAATTTTATGTGCAGGCACCCCTACTCATCCTCCTCTCAATAATAGTTGCTGTTCTGATTGTATGCGGATTCTACTATTTCTTCTTGTTGGGGTAAATATTTACATTACTTATCGTAAAATACACCTTAATTATTTCAGCTCTGACTCATCCACCTTCATTCCTCACACTGCGAGCGAGGAAGCGAGAATACGCCGAATGGTAGCCGAGATCAACTCGAAAAATCTCTTGTGGAAGGTTAGCTCTTTTTCGGAATACATACAAAATGTTTTCAGGCGGAATACAATCCGCTCGCCGCAGTTTCCAAGTACGAAGTGCGAGAAATGGATCCGCCTAGCTCGTTGAAATTAGACGGACTTGGCGTTGAAATGTCGGTTAGGAAGAGACTGGTGGCGGACACTGAAAGTCACGTCAGTGAGCTTGCGAGGTGAGTCTGCTTTTCTATCCATTCAAAAAAAACATTTCCACGACCTTCAATGACCTTCAATATTTCAAGCAGCTTTTCGATTCTTTTAGTTCGAAAATCTTTGATCAAATAGAATTTCCTCAATTGCAGAATCAATATCACCATCCCCGAGTCTTTCGATGCCCGGGAGCGCTGGCCCGAGTGTCGGTCGGTGCACGAGATAGCGAACCAGGGAGGATGCGGATCGTGCTGGGTCAGTTTTAGTTCTGAGGCTGAAGTTAGGAATCGGCGAGACATTTGGCTGGCAGAGAGAACGGGGTCGTTCGGCATGAATAATGGGCTAGACGGAAAATAAGAGCGAAAGAATGGAAAAAAGGGGAATGCAAGTGCGCTAAATATCAGATTTTATCACGGCCATATCCTCGGCTTCTAGGCAGCCGCAGCAACGTCGATGATGTCTGATCGTCTTTGCATCTCATCCAATAATACGGAGCATTCAATGACATCTCTCGAGGATTTAGTGTCCTGCTGCGATTTCTGCGGAGGGTAATCGACACATTTCTTTCGATTATACATTGGACCATTTGATCTAATATTGAGTACTTCCCTTTAGATGCGCCGGCACAACATTCTCCCTAATGCCTTTGCTCTACTTCAAGATGCGTGGAGTCGTTACTGGTTGGTGAAATATAAAAAAAGCTAAAGATCAAAGATCACAGGCGGAGGCTTCGATTCCAACGAGGGTTGTCGGCCGTACTCGATCGATAACAAATGCGGAGCCCCTTGTCCGCCGACCTACTTCGATGTTTGATCAATTATTTATTGATTTAATTTATAAATAACCATTCAATGAGGCAAAAACTCCTCGTTGTCAGAAGAAGTGCCAGTCTAGCTACAACAAGCAATACGAGACAGATCTGATCAAGGGTGAGTAATTTATCGCCATTACGCCTGATATGATAAATTAATTGACCCATTTATTTCATTATTAGCTGTTCGTAACTATTTTTGCAGTTCGTAGTGCCTACTGGCTGCAAATGAGCTGGGATTACTACGACAATTGGTACACGCACGATGCGTTTGCAGCTATGCAAAATGGGCAATCAGCCCGAGATGGAAGTGAGAATTCCGAACCCTTTGATGTTGTGCCAGGAGATTTGTGGGCTTTTATCTCTGAAATTTTCAGACATAGTAGTTTAAAAAAGCTAAATCAGATTTTTTTAAAATCAATTTCTTTCTCGGAGTACTCGCCGACATGGACACTATTGTCAAACGGGAGATTCTCCTGCACGGCCCAGCAATTCTCAGCATGTTCGTGACGGAGGGCTTTCTCCACTACAAATCAGGTCAATTTAAATCAATTTGGTAAATTATTTATTAATCTCAATGTTTTCATTCCAGGAATCTACTCGTACGCCGAAGGGATCTTGAATGCAGATTGTGAGTAACTATCTTTCTCAAATTAACCGTCCGTTTTCAATTCAGCCAACATGGAATACGGTCACGTAATGAAGTTGTTGGGATGGGGGAAGGAAAACGGGGAAGAATACTGGCTGGTGGCAAATTCGTGGAGTCGACAGTGGGGAGATAATGGTGGGCTTTCACTCAGAATTTCTGGAAGTTAGAGCACTACCAAATTTGCATTTCAGGATATGCCAAAATATCGGCGAACACTTTTGGATGGTTGCATTTTGACATCACCGCGGCTCTTATCTGAAGTCTTCTTTTTCACTCATTACAATCGACGATTCACTGTTGTTTATCGGTTGCAGAATAAAATATGTTTCCCTCATTCAAACCCTAGTCTTCCTTTTCTATCGCGTAAATTATATATCATTTATACATATTTATGATTTTCAGTGATCCCCTTTCTTCGTTCGACTCGGATGTTGTGGACAGACGCCGTTGCCTGCGATCAAATTTTTAAATGCAGTATTTAAATTTCAAATGATTCTGCAAAAAGTGGAGAATGCTCTCCTGCGGTTCTGACAATGAGTAAGAAATTACTCCTAATTTTGATAATGCAAACTCAAAAATGAGTGATCTGGAAACGAACCTGCAATAAATGCTTGCGGTACTTTGCTCGGATCGTAGTGGAGATAATCGTCGCTACAAATGCCGGTGAAACTTAATTTCGATGATTAATTAAATTTTGGAAATTAATAACCTGCAGATTAAGTCATTGAACCCTTCTGCCCTCAGAATGATCAGTTCTCTGGGAGATTCGCGTTCTGAATTTGAATTTTTGTTGTTGATCGTTTCCCTGCATATATCCCACCTCTGACGACGATTCCAGTCACAACATACTTGCCCCCTTTTGTTTTGCGGATAAGCGGAGCTCCAGAGTCGCCCTGTAAGCACGCATGTCTACTTATACGCCTCATGATGCGTATCTCACATAAGATGGAGCAGACTGCACAATTCCCTCCGTTTCGCTGATTGCATCGTCCCATTGAAGTGACCAATACGGATCGGCGGGGTCACTGAAGCATATTTATCAATTAAAATCTAGAAAAAATACTCCCGATTCACTAGCATGTATTACCCAAAAAGCGATGCGTTCGTTCCAATGTCGAATGTCATCGAAGTAGCTCTGCACTTTCCAGACTTCCATCCACCATCCATTCCACACCATTCTAAAGTATCTTTTTTAAGTGATTCATTTGGTTGGAAAATCTTACTTTTTGACTCATTCGCGCCTTCGTTGCCGTAAATGGTGATTATTTTGTTGGCAAATCTTGAAAATTATTTTTTTATTTTGAAAAACGTTTGGATGCACCCACTTGAATCCAGGATTTAGCATGCATGGGAATCGATCGAAGGGTGATTTGTGACCAGCTGGTACGATCAAAGGAAGAATGGCAATGTCGTATTCGAGCACGAAAATGATGTCGTCTGCCTTCACTTCGGTCGAAGAGAACAGGAGATCCTGGTGGCGAACAAGCAAAATATCTTGGTCGATGGGGAACAGAGAACGCACCTCATTCTTGCTCGTTTTCAGGTATTCTACGTACATTCGCACTAGTTTAGGGTCGAATCGGCTAAAATAAAATTTGTAAAACTTTTTAACATTAAATAAAAACAATCTTAAAAATGGCTTACGCGCAATGTGAAGTAGTGATCGCGTGCCACGGAGAAATTATTGTTGCCATACAATTGGCGATTGTTTGACTGAAATGTATGATTGCACTCATTTGCTCATTTTTCTTGATGTCGAATCTCTAACAATAATTTACTTTTGGTGTGATTTCTTTCTGTATTGAACAGTCATCATTGCGGACCACGCTTGTTTTGCAGGAGAATAGGCATCGCCGTTGATGAAGTTGTTGCTGAACAAGAATTTTGGATATATTCCGAAAGATAAACCGGGCGAATGAGAAATCTATGCGAACGATATTCAGTTTTGGCTTATTTCGGAGCATTTGCTGCTATAAATTCCATTTTTGGCCACTTAGTAACTTACGTCGGCCGTTCGACTCCACACTCCCATTGCACTTCGAAATTCTCCACTTCCGATAGAAATTTGACAGGGGTTTTCGTTGGTTTCTGCAACGAAGAGACTGATTGAATGCACTGAAAATTCCTAATGATCACATTATTCCCGGATCCACTGCAATCGACGTCGATCTTTGTCGTCATGTCCACGAATTCGTCTGAAATTGACGATAACTTGATTGCTAATTCAACGAACAACGAACTGTCATAAAAGAAAGATTCGGCCATTATTTGCTTACGGTTGAATAATCTGTAAAAAAAATGTGTGAAATTTACAAATGTCTGGACTTACGAGTACTCCGGGCAAAGCAACGTATGGACACAGATGAATGACATGGACTCCTCGAGAGAGATACCATGCGTCTAAATAATTTTTGCGAAATGCGGCAAAATTTTCCCTTATTTCGCGCACTCTCTTGTCAGTCACAGAGACGAGAGATACGAGAAATGGAGAGACAATCATACTATCCGCAGAATTTCGAACCTCGTTGTATGATAAAGCGATGAGAATTTCCCGATCGTAAGTTCGTTGGGTCCAGGGGGTGCCAACCAGAAACTGAATATCGGCTATTTATTTTGCAAGATTGTTTAAAAATTTCAGTGTTTCAAAGCCTCACATTCTCCATTTCACTTTTAGTTTGCATCCATCCTTCGCAAGTGGTTCCATTCTTGGTGCAGTAGCTCGATTTTCCCTGATGTCAAGCACTTGTTTTTGTGTTTTTGCTTTCGAATAACCTCGATAATTGCTTCAAATGGTGTACCGTTTTTCGCATGTTCCTCCGCTAAATGAAACAATTGTTTTGAGACCATTAATATGTTTTTTACCGAAGAAATAGGTAAAGAATGATTCGCCTCGCTGCATTGGTTGAAGATCTTCAACTGAAAGTAGGTAGAGGTCATTGAACTTAAAGAAAACAAGAAAAAATTCTAATTGAGTGTTGTCTTCATTCATGTTTCAAAGCAAAGTGTTAACAGTGGGATTTCTCCGGTAAGAATGCGGTGATGGCGAGTAGTTATAAGTAATCACTTATCACGAACTCATCTCATCCTCACGAATAAAATTGGGCATGAAGTGGTGCGGGACACAGACGGCCACTAGATCTGAAATATTATTTTTCGTTCAACACGCGATTGAATTGGCGAAGAAAGGGACGAAAACGGCGCGAAAAACGGGCTATTTTGAAAAGATTTCGTCAACTTTTCATGAGTAGTCAAATGGTGCCGATCCTGAGTCTATGCGCCCCCTTTGAAAGGAGTTATGACAGAGTGACATATACACATACGGACGGACGGACAGACATCTTGAGATTATACCTGTAGAGAATAAAATGCGTTTGTACATTTTCATTGGCTTAGGAAGGTGAAGAATTGCGATTGAAGACAAGAGGAACTTAAAAAAACAACATTTTTTTATATTCTAGAAAGAAAATTTACCTCGCTTCGATTTTCGTATGCTCGCACTACGAAATGGTCGACGGCATACTCCAATACTTTCCTTCTGCAAGCGTTGGGCAATTGAAGTACAAGTTCGATTTTCTTACGCGGGAACATGTTTGTGGCCTATATTCTCTGTATCGTGAGCAGAGGGACGATAGTTGACCTTCTCCCTCAAAATGTTCCATTTTCTCAATTGCTGTTTTTGTTCTCATTTAAACTCACACTTTCTTAGTCGTCGGTCCTTCTCTAAGGACGAAAACTTGTTCAGGCGAGATTAGATCTGAAAGTTTCTATTAAGACTGCGATCGATGATTAAAAGCAAGATGTCAAATATGCGAACCATAATCAGTTCCCAGTTGGTGAGGAGAGACGTCCACCGGAGGTCTGATGAAACGTTTAGAACTTTTCTAATATTTAAATCACCGCGGGTTTTCCGCTTCTTTTGTCAGACAAATCGCTGGTACGAGAACATGGTTGAATGAGATGAGACTGCCCGCACAAACCTTAATTCAAATAATGGTGGGAAGGGCAAAAAATCTGAAGTCGCTCAAGGCAAACTGCAAATCGGTAAAAGCTGACAATGTACCTTATTCGTAGCCTTGTTCTCTACTCGAACCATCCACGTAGCTACTTGATTTACTCTGAAAATAAAAGTCGAGTAAAGTTCAAATTCTAGTCTATTTTTTTGTAATTGTACATGAAATATTTATGCTTCAAGAAAAATAAAGCGTACCCCAATGGAATGTCTGGATCCGGTTTAAAATTTCCAAAGCAAAATATGAAATCCCTGTCACACAAATCATTTATTCCTTTCGGCCTGAACATAATTGTATTAGACATCGCAGCCCATTCTCGATTCACGCCCCTTCCCTGTCCCCCGTTGCCAAAGAATCTCTAGATGCGCGTTTGCTTACAGATAATCGCCGAAAAGAACTACATAGCATAATCTCACTTGAATAGCGGACCGCATGCGACCTTTAAGGCGTTGTTCGCTTCTGTAGTAACAGCCTGCATAGATTTGTATGAATCACCTTTTTTTGAACTATATTTTAAAAGTCTACAACATTTCTTACAGGAAGCATTCGGCCTTTCATAGATTTTGAAGAGCGAATGAAATCGACACCGATGGCATGAGTTCGTTGGATGTTCTCATCTGAACTATTGTATTTTTCTGAAGTGTTGCTCGCTCCAAAACCGAGCTCTATCTTCACTCCTCTCAATGGCAGCAGAAATACAGGCAGGATTAAAGCCAACTTCATTCTTTAGTTAAGGAATTGAGAGAAGATCCAAAACGTGAGATGGGCAACAGAACGAGGACGTTTATAGTGTCCAGAATCGAATCGTCACAAATAAAATAAACAATTTGCAGATCACATTGCTGAGAATTGCGTGATAGAAAAGGAAGAACAACGTTTGTAACGATGAGTATTTTTCCTTATTTAACTATTTTACTTTGTTTTTCGTCAAATCACTCATCCTCATTCGCATAATTCACGCTCCGCATGTGCGTCTGCATTTTATGTCCGTATACCCGTTTCACTCGTCTTTTCCGTTTCGTTTCCGTTTTGTTTCACCACTCCGGTTTCTTCGATCATCCAATAATTTGCACCACTGGAAGAATAAATAATTTAACCCACTGGCAGCGATTCTATTAACAGACAGTAGACAACACTATACTTCACGCCAGAAAATCGAAATGATTGAAGGAATATAATGATTGACCCTCTGGCAGAGTTCTTTTCTTCTCAATAAGTTCTAAGAAGGTAACATTTAGAAGGCATTCAACAATCATTTCCATCTGCTCTCTTCATGGCTTCTCTTGCCTCTCTTCCGTCCGAGATATTGGATAATATTATCCATCGGCTACCTCACACAGACAAAATCGCCATTCGACAGGTACTTTCTTTATTTGTCATTTTTATTTATAAAATTCGAATTAACAGGTCTCCCATCGCTTCCTACAATTCATTCCTCCACGTGTGACAGTAAAGATTCAGCAGGTACATAGAATCAATTTCTTTTAATTTTCGAAAATGCTTTTTCTCAGCTCAACACTTCTCTTCACACCACAGTCAGTTTCGTCGATGGCCCACTGTCATCGGACCTTCACTCGCAATTTCTCTCCCATCACGAGCACTCAGTTCGATCGTCGATGAAGAAAGACAAGGACACTGGAGTGGTCAGTATTTTCCTAAAAAATTTAGTATTCCAAATGCCAAATCTTCAGTTGACCTCATTCCGCACATTCGAATTCCCTCCGACCAGCGATTTCTCGTTTTTCGAATCTGCAAAGATTGATCATTTGGCAATGCATGAGGTCTGTTTGTTTTCTTCTTGTGAGTACAGTTTTCTTTGACAAAATCGTATAAAATTGTTGTAATTTAGGTGGCATCAATGCCCCTAACTGATGAAAATCTAACCCATCTCACCAACCTGCTCGCCGGTTGCACCATCAATAAAATTAGCCTTGTTTTCGAAGAAAGGACGATTTCTATTCTGTAAGTTTCGAATCAACGGTGTTCCAGTTCCAAATTACACTTTTCAGGCCCAAACTGCCGAAATTGCTGGCAAAAGTGCGAGCGAAGCACATGGACTTCATTCTCGTTCGGATCCCACACACGGATTTGCTTTCATCCGTGTTGAATGGTAATTCAAAAAACAAACCCAGTTTATCTTTGACCCATTTCTTCAGGCGAACTAGCCTCGAAACTGGTCAATATCGGTGTTCGTGAGGTCACATTCTCTGGTGAACAGATAAGAACGCGCACCAGTCCCGTAACGAGAGAAGATCTGGTGAGATTCACGAGAGGGAAAGACGCATATAATTTAGATGCAGAAACTTACGTTGTTTAGAATTCAATATACTGATATTTTCAGCATGATTACACATTCAATCTCATCTCGAGCTTCTTTGCTGCTGGAATCGATCGAATTACGGTCAATCCTGGTCCCTTCTTCTCCAAGGATCTGAAACGTAATCACGTACTCGAATTTATACGTGTAAGTACAAAATCGGAGGCTCCGAATTCGATTCACTAATTGAAATTAAATAACTGCAGAAGCTGGGAAGAATCGAGAAGTCGATGCGCCTTCAAATGTATGTCACATCGGATGATGGTCGACTTACTGGAAGCGGATATTTTGAGATGCATGGATTGGCCGTTTGTGGTGAGCTTTTCATTGAGAAAACACAAGAAAAACGCAAGGAAATCACAAGTTCAATTGATAATTTCCAGTCTCGGAAGTGCAGAGAAAGCATCGCCTCAGAACGGATTTCACACTCATTTCTGTCGAAGGGAAGGGGAGAGCGACGGAAAGTATTGGACTGTATGACCTCATTTGAACGGTTATTGTATTTGTATTGTACTCTTTGTATTGCATTTGTTTGAAGGTCATTCAAATGGTTATTTCATTGTAGTATCTTTTGAACTGATATGAGTATTTTTTCTACGAATTATTCAATAGTTTTTACATTGACACCAGACAACTCGAAACCAATGTCAAATAAGAAATAAGTAAATGAAGCAGGGTTGTAGCTCTCCGTCGTGTTGAAGAAAAGCCGAGTAGAAGAGAGGAAGCCAATTCATTGCTGAATAGTGAACGCGAATAATTCTACTTCCAATCAGTGAATCAAACACTCAGCGGAATAAATCGTTGTCTTTTTCTTTTTTAGTTCGCAATGCGCTGGAGATGTGAGAGAACGTGAAATAGTACGAGAGAAAGACCCTCTGGAATGCATCGAGAGCAGCATAGATGAGTATATGAAATTGTCAGTAAGAATGAAAGTATGCATGTTTGGCAAGGAAATGCGTATAAATAGATCACCAAATATCTTTATTTTCAATCAAATTCATCAAAACAACAAAGGAATTGTCTTCATCACGAGTGCATCAACGCAAAACCGTTGTCGAAGAATCTTTTAGCGATCAAACTGAAAGCAGCGCATAATAATGATCAGAAGTCTCTAAACTCCTCACCAACTTGTTCACCATCATCTTAGTGATCATATTGAGTAGTGTCTTGACATCAAGATTGAATGCCGCACCGAAGAGTTCGTGACGTTCAGTTTCAGCTAAAGCCTGTAATTTTTATACTCCAATTTATCAGATGTAAGTTACTACATATGTATGCATGCGCTCTAAATATTTCATAAATCCAACTGCAGCACTCCATTCCTGAGCCGAAATGTACAGTACTCACGTCGAAGAACGTCTGATCCCACTGAGGCAGAGTGAAGTTACGATCGAAATTCTCTTGGTAAGGCTCATCCCTGTGCTGTTCCATCCACTCGAGAACCTTCTCAAGCATGGCTCCTTTCACATTTCGAATGGGAATGGACAGGGTGGAGGCGTCGAAACCGCGTTCGTCGAGGTAGAGCTCCTGAAATCAAGGACTTGTGAAAAATGGGATACTTGTTTGGGGGCGTATTCATTGCAAAATGATTAAATTGCGTTCTAGATGGGTTCAATTATATGGTGGGGATAAACGTACCTTGATAAAGTTGGTGATGAGTCCGGAGTGCTTGAGAAGATCCATCTCGACTTGGAACGAGTGCTTATCGGCAGAGACGAGGGTGATAAGAGACATCTTCGGCAGAAGATGGCAGAAGGTAGTTCTGATTTTGAATAGTAACCTTCTCGAGGGGTTTATGCATCATACTGGTGACGCCCGATCTCCCTTATTCAAGCAAAAAGAGCCCCGCCACAGGGCATATTTAATCGAAAACGCCTAATTTCATGTCACTGAAATTACCCCCCGGCATTCCTTCCTCGCATTTGCTAAAAGACGCCAAAATCAAATCGGACGCGACCGGCCAGTTTTCGAATATAAAAAAGGAGCGTTCACTACTGATTCATTCTATCTTATTCAGATCTCAACCGTCATGTCTTCTCAGCTCGTCGCAGGAACTCTCAACATCGGAACGCTCAAGGTTCACCAGGTAATTTCGAATTTTTTTATTTTAAACAATTGTATCTACTAATATTTTGTATAATTATTAAAAGCAGTCATTGCAGCTTATTAACACGCTTCACATCTCTGCGAAGTTTACGGATGCTGCGGAAGCAGAGAACTTCCTCATTCCTCACGAACACTCCATCAGAGATACGAAGAAGGTCAACCCAGAGACAGGAGAGGTACGCTTATTTTTAAGATTTTCGAAAACATCATAATAATTAATTTCAGGTAACTTGCTTCCGCACCTTTTCGTTCCCACCCACCAGCGAGTACTCCTTCTTCGAGTCTGCGATAATCGATCATTTGGAGATGAGCGAAGTTTGTGATTTAATAGACTCTTGTTTTGACTTCTTTGTTGTTGTTGTTATTGTTTTTAATAACATGTTTTCAGAATCTCCCCATGTTCCTCATCGACGAGAATCTTGCTCATCTTCGTCATCTCCTCGACGGCTGTACCATCAAGAAGATCGGCCTCGCCTTCGAGGAAAAAACGCTGCATAATCTGTAAGTCTGACCTCTACCCGCAACGTTGGCTTTTTAATAAATAATAATTAGGCCTAAGGCACCTCCCCATTTTTCAGGTCCAAACTGCCATCTATCGCTGCTCGTCTGGGATCGAACCACATGGACCTGGTTCTGATCAGTATTCCGGACCCGGAGCTGCTAGATACTGTGCTGAATGGTGAGCCAGATTGAAAACTGATTTTTTCAAACCCAAGAAATCGATCATTCATTGCTGATTTCTCAGGCGAATTCGCGAAAGAATTGGTGGCCGTCGGCGTGAAAGAGATCACTTTCTCTGGAGAGGGCATGGAAGGCCGCTGTAAAGGTGCTGCTTCGTATGAGGTACGTCATCAATTAACTTATCAGTATAACAGAAGGTAAACGATCCTTTTCAGCCAACTTCCTCTCTCAATCTCCTAGTGAGCCTGTTCGAAGCGGGCATCGATCGCATCACAGTGAATCCTGGAGCGCTGTTCGCCTCAGAAATCAGAACTAAAACGGTTAATGAGGAATTGGTTCCGGTAAGTTCCAAAAATTGGCGCCACGCCAAAAATTTGGATAAAAGTCTAAAAACAATCACATTTTCAGAAGCTTGCGAACCTCGGGAAACCGCTGCAACTGCACAATCTCCGGACGAGTGACAACCAATTGTACAGAGATGGATTCCAAATGATGAGGGGATTCAAAGAGGTCGAAGGAGTGACAATTCAAGGTGAGTTGTAGTGTGGTAATTGTTTTAAATTAGATTTTTTTATTTTAGAATTCAAATCGAGCGATATGGGGGGCATGCCCCAGACATTCATCTCGATCGAGTGCGGTGGAGAATAAGAAATATAATTTCACTGATATGATGTCTCATTATTGTCTCTTTTTATTCACTTTTTTCAATGCTATGAATCAAATCAAAGTAATATTTTTGCGAGATATTTCAGGCGATTTCTCGTATGTTTGTTGCGCACCCTGCCGATTAATAAATACTTTTGATGATTAAATGTTATTGCGACACATCGTGTTGGCCGATCTAAGTGATCGAAACAACACAAGGGAACAAGAACTACATTTCTTTTGCGATGCTCTATAAATTTGTAGATTTCAATCTAGTGTCATGGCAGTTCAAAATGAATTCAAAATTAATAGAAAGCATCGACAATATTACGCCTAATGACATCAAACTCGGAGGTACAGGGAAACTGTCGACTCAGTACGGCTTTCACACTCACCTGTATAGAAAGAAAGAGAAGAGTTGTTGACAGTATTGCTCTGTATGACCTCATTTGAAAGTCTTTTAATTGTATTATGGTCGAATGTTGTTGAAATTGTTTTTATTTTGTACGAACTATCCTCTACAGTCCGGTTGGATCCCTACATGAAAACTGGACACCCCGGGTGTCCCCGGGTGTCCCCCCGTGTCCCCTCGCCTTCCCACGGCTCGGGTGATGAAATAATTGCTCCGAATTTGTCATATTCGGACTCCTTGGGTCATTCCCGATCGATTCATATAAAACACAAAAATAAAAACATTCTGGAATATTAGAACAAAAT
>LS590045.1:169400-184744 GCA_900490775.1 Pristionchus maxplancki
ATCCACTGAAATGATCATATAATTAATTAAAAATGTGCTTGAGAACGCACAATAATGAGTAGAAAGCGTGGTTGTTATGTGGGCTAAAGCTGATTGAAGAAAGAGCAACATAAATGATAGCGAACGTATCATTTCCAGGAGAAACTAAGGAGAGCAAACTAGGAAGAATGTTGTTTATATCTAAAAATTCTCCGTATGGTGATCAAGACCAGAGAGCGGCAATAAATGTTGTTCCTGCCTACGGCATTCAAAGAGCGTATGAAATGAAGAGCGAGCATTGTTCTCTGTTACCATGCGCTAGAAATCAATGAGGTATTGACCTCATTGACTTGTTTAGAGATCATGACACCGAACCTGGCATGCAAATGTGGTTTATCATAAATGAACTTATTCATTAGATTGATATTCGAAATATCCATCAATTCCCCAAGTAGATGCCCATTACCCTCTAGCATATTACCCTCTGGTGTAACTGTTTTTAACGTTTCATATAGAAAATAATATTTTCATTAACCCTATGGCAGGGATTCACAGAATTGAATGAAAAGCGTCGATCATATTGGGAGCATCCGATCTGATAACGTATAAAAACAGCCAGGTTCACTTCAATATCATTCGTTGAGTACACTAGTCATGCAGTCGCTCACCACTCTTCCTTTCGACGTTTTGGAGAATATCATCGACAATCTTCCTTACGAGGACAAACTTTCTCTTCGACAGGTTATTGACTATCTTACTAAATCATTATCTAGTTTTCTAATGTCAATAGCATAATTTGGGAGTTTTAGTTGAGATAGTTTCGAAATTAACAAGTTATATTCAGGTCGCACGATGCTTCAAAGATATAATCCCGCTTCGAATCACTCTGCATGCCGGTTTGGTGAGATTTTTGTCGGCAGAGTTCCTAGTCGTGACTATTTTTTTAGCGATATTATGTCTGTTCACAAATAATTTAGTTGCATTTTTTCAGGTCATGGGTAAACTACAAATCTCCGCACGGTTTCCCGATGGTCCGAGAGTGCAGGAATTTATGTTCGATCATGAACACTCTACAGACAATAAGAAGAAAATGGAAAAAGTGATGGTAAGTTTAAAAATAATGAAGCGAATGAGAAAAATGAGGGCCTTACAATTTCACGCTTACATCAACAATTTCAGGTGAACTGTTTCCGCCAGTTCTCTTTCCCTCCTCCCTGCGTCTACTCCTTGTTCGAGTTCGCAAAATTTGATCATTTCAAGATGAATGAGGTTTGTTTGATTCTAGAATTCTGGCTTTTACAAGAAAATTTTAGCCCAAATAGCATTCTTTTCCAGGCATTTCCGCTACAGCTCACCGACAAGAATTTGGATCATCTCGGAAATCTTCTGTCTGGCTGTATCATAGACAAGATTAGTCTCGTCTTCACGCCTGAAACGATTTCTACTATGTAAGTCATCGATTCTGCTTTATGTTAGATCTGAAAGGTGACCTATTTAGAAGAAAAATACCTTCATTCGCCGCTGTAGTTCAAGCAAAGCACGTGGATTTCTATGTGCGGAGGCCACAGATGTCCGCACCGTTCTATCAGGTTATGAATGGTATGTGTTCACATGTTGAGAAAATAAGCATTTTGTTTGAAATATCTGGATTATAAAATCCCGAAATTACTTTTTTCAGGCACTCTCGCGACTGAATTGCTCAAGGTCGGCATTCGAGAAGTTTCGTTCTCTGGTGATCCATTCGCGCATCAGGTAATTTTACTAGGAATGGCTTCACAAAAAATCGTCTCTTCATTTCGCGTGCTCTCTCACCGGTCAGATAGGCAAGAGATCGTCGTGCAGAATGAAGGGAGTCGTTTCTTGCCAATAACTTCTCTTCCAGCCGTATGTCTCGTTCAATCTTCTATTGGAGTTCTTCCGGGCAGGTATCGAGTGCATTAATGTGAATGATGGGATGCTCATCAGTCAACTCAACTCCACGCTGGTGCAGACGTTACTAAGCGTATGTTTTGACATTGGATAACAAATAGGACATTTGAAGAATGGATTTGGAGTTGATGAAGCAATTATCGTTGCAGAACCTTGAGATACTGGAGAAGCCACTGAAACTGCAGATGCTTGCTCAGACTGGTAATGAGGAGTTGAAAATCAAGGACGTAGAAGGAATCCAAGTTCAAGGCGAGAGATTAAACGTTTTTAAACTTTTACTTAATTTTTGATTTCCTACACTTCTCTTTAAAAATATTTGCTTTTCAGTTTCCAGACCGAAAAAAATGCGAATGTACGGCACTCTCATCACAATCGACTGCAGTGGAATACAGTGCAAATAAGACTGAGTATTCAGTAGTTCAAAGCGTGTAGCCCAATGACAACTCGTTATTTGTATTCCCTCATTCATTTATTGTTCTTTGATTCGAAGTGTATTCAAATAAATGCTTTGTTGCAGTTAGAAAAAACATCGGTAATTGAAATAAGATTGGCCATCGCAAGGCTGGCGATATGTGATGGATGGAGGATAGAGACTCTTTCGGGGAACTCAATAAATGCGAATTGAAATCCACTATTCAATTGAACACGTAGAATTAGCCAATAAGAAGTGCAACCTGTCCTTTCATTATATGTACTCGTTCATCTATGATTTCTATCTCCTCTTCAAAGCGAGAAATTGAGAAAATTCCCTTTGGTACCGCTCAGGCAATATTGTCATTGGCACAGTGGCGGAGATTCACAGAATTGAACGAAACGCTTCGAATATATTGGGCGCATCCGATCAACTTACGTATAAAACCGTTCAGACTTACTTAAAATTCATTCTTATTACGCGCCCCCTTCTCCTTTTCCGTCCCACCATCCACTTCCCTGCCTAAAAAACTTTTTATTAGCTTATTCACTGAAAATTATTTCATATTCAACCAATTTAGTTGCAGAAGCGAAACTTCAAACAGCCATGGACTCGCTCACCGCTCTCCCTCATCATATCTTGGACAATATCATAGACCATCTCTCTCTTGAGGACAAACTTGTACTCAGACAGGTTATTTTCCTATTTTGTTCATATTTTTCAATTTAGAGGCATAACTTTGTTTTAATATTTAATATTCAGGTGTCTCGCTGCTTCCGAGATCTCATCCCTCCCAGTATCACATTGCATGTCGTTCAGGTAAATATTATTGAATTGTTGCTTTCATGATCTGTTTTTCATTTCAAAACATGCAGCCCTTGAACACTTCCAGCACAACGATAAACTGCGAATATCCGCGAGGTTCCCGGAAGGGTCCACACTAGTCCAGGAGTTTATGAACAAGCATGAACACGAAATCAAATCAAATGCTAAGGACACCGTCGAAACCGGAATGGTGTGTTTTATTAGATAAACGTTTTTTTAAAATCAAATAAATCAATTTCAGGTGAAATGTTCTCGCGAATTTCCTTTCCCTCCTGCTTGCAAATTTTCGTTGTTTGAGTTTGCAAAACTCGATCATCTGAGGATGAACAAGGTTTGTTTATAAAGCTGTTCACGTCTAGAATTTCACGGAATAAATAAATTCTTTTCAGCATCTTCCGGTTTTCCTATCGGACGAGAATATGGCTCACTTTGCCAATCTCCTCTCTGGTTGCATCATCAACTACCCCAGTCTTGCCTTCGAACCCCAAACTGCGCATAATCTGTTAGTTACACATTTTTTCTAGGCCACATACAAAAACAAAACTTAAAAACACAAAAACAACTTTTTAGGCTAAAAGTACCTTCGTTCGCCGCTGGAGTGCGAGCTAAGCATGTGGATTTCATTCTTATTAGATTCAAGAACTCCGGATCGCTCGCTCGGTATTTGAACGGTAAGTGTGCAACTGTTCAAATGAGGCACATTCAATTCCGGGCCAACCTTTCTTTCTTGAATTTTCAGAAAATCTCGCGACAGAATTGGTCAAGGTCGGCGTTCGAGAAATCTCGATCTCCGGCGAAGCCTTCTTGGATTCGAATCAGGTAAATATTACCTCTACATATATTATACCTCTATATTATGCGCTTGCGTCTCTTTGTTCACGCTCTCTAAATAATTTGTGAAATTGATCCCGGGGCATCTCATCGTCACGATTATTGCACTTTCGCGGGGCAATTGAGTGAAAATGAAATGAGTTTCAATGATTCATTAAATAAAATGGATTTTTGCAGGTTTGGTGGTTGGGGATGGAGGATGGTAATGGGGTCGATACCCGGGAAAGAGCATGAGTGACGAGAAAAACAAGTGCAAAATATAATTTGCAGCCGCTCTTCTCGCTCGATCTGCTCTTAGCCTTCTTCGGATCGAACGCGTAACTGTGAATGATGGCGCACTCTACTTCGGCGGCACGCTCACATCCTCCCTCGTACAGGCACTTATTCAAGTACGTGTCGACTTTGGATGCAGGGCCATCAAATTATTATTGCAGAAACTTGCAAATCTGGAGAAACGACTGAAACTAAAGTTGCATGCGCGCACTGATCCTAAGTTTAAACTCGACGAGATCAAAGGAGTGAAAGTTGAAGGTGAGAGATTATCGACACACATTTCTCAAAAATTGTCATTTTCAGTTGCCAAAGCGAAAGGAGATCGAGTGTTGTCCAACTCGGTCATCACAATCGAGTGCAGTGGAATGAAGATGAATGCACTCGATTGTGAAAGTGAAGTTGTCAAACTGCCTCTTCAAACCCCACCTCTTCAAACCTCCTCTCTCGCTGGTTCGAGCGACGAGAGAGTGAATAGACTAACTGATTACTTTGAAAAACTTGCGAAGAAGAATTAGTGTGGCTAAATTTGTATTCATGTATTTGGAATGTGTTCGTTGACGTATTTTCTTTGTGTGCTGATTCTTAATTTTGAGAATAAATTTGGTTGCTGTTAATCGTAAATCTGTTGTTTACAATGTGAATTAGCAAATAATAATGTTAACTATTAGATTTTCGTTTATTTTTACAAACGCTTTGTGGGTTTGCAGCCTTGCAAGAAGACGCTCATAAAAAATAGAGTTTATAAAATTTGCAAGATATTTCCCTTTGCTACTTTCCCTCTGGCACGGATCCCTTGCACAGAATGGGAAACGGCATCGGGTACATCCGAACAAATCATTGATGCGTACTATTCATTCATTCTATTCTAGCGTAGGAAGTCCTCTAATGCTGTCTCTCACCGCCCTTCCGACTGAACTAGTGGAGATTATCATCGACCGACTTCCTTACGAAGAGCAACTCGTTGTTCGACAGGTCAACTATTTTTATAAGTAGATTATTTGCTATATTTGAAACAAGATTAATAATTTTCATAAATAGAATTTCAGGTCTGTCGTCTCTTCAGTGAAATCATTCCTCTTCGCTTCACGCTCAAGATCTTTCAGGTATTTTCGTCTTTTAACTATTTTCGAAAATCAATTTTATTTCCAGCTCAAAGATTCCCTCCACATCTCGGCTAATTTCCCCAATCGTTCAATGGCTAATGAATTTCTCGCGCCTCATGAACACTCGGTTGGAGATTCGATGAAGATAAATCAGAAAACGGGAATGGTTCGTTGCGTCTTTCTGTTTCTCGTAAATACCCCTTTAATTAGAGACCGCAAGGTGATCTGCCCAATTGAGCGAGAAGGGTCATTTATGTGTTCAGTGTGTTGGTATGGATCCGAATAATGGTATGCTTTTTACTGTTTATCGATATTTCATCTCTATCAAAAGTTATGCTCCGAAAATCACGCGCGCAAGTTAAAATCACACCGGGCGATAGGGAGAGATCGGGAGGGAGAGGGAAGGGGGCGGAGTTTCCCTCGCAAGTGTCTCTCTCTCCCACCGCCCTCTCGCCTCCCTCTACTTGCGCTTCTGCTACAAATCGGGGAAACATGATAAAAATCTGATACGATCACTAGAAATATACGATCACTAGAAATGCCCCAAACCCGTTTTCTTACTCATTTATGCTCATTTTTGACCTACTCAAAGTTGTCCAATCATGCTGCTCCACGGAATCTTTATTAAGGCTCAGAATAGCTACCGAACGCGCCCTAACTTGTCCATTTTGGTTGCGAATTCGAGGTGTAGTCCCTTGGCGCAGGGTTTTGCGTGTTTCTCTATACCCACAAAGCGGGCGGAGCTTGCGGTGTCTACTTTTAATTTCAAGAAATGTTCCTACTTTTCAGGCGAAATGCAATCGCACCTTTGCTTTTCCTCCCATTAGTAAATACTCGTTCTTCGGCTCAGCGAAAATTAGACATTTGGAGATGCATGAGGTTGGTTTTTTATTAAAATATTATTTTTTAATTACTCAATCTCTCTTCAGATGGTCCCCGTAGCCTTGACTGATGATAATCTGCAGCATCTTACCAATCTTCTCTCTGGGTGCACCATTGATAAGATGAGCTTGGCGTTTGACGAGAAAACACTGCGAAATCTGTAAGTTGAATATTCCATAATCCATATTTCAAACATTTTTTTTAAAATTCCAGTGCCAAGCTGCCAGAATTACTCTCTCGCGTTCATGCCAAGTACGCAGTCTTCATCCTCAACAAAATTCAAGATCCCGGAGCGATCGTTGTCGCTTTCGATAGTGAGTTCAATTAGAATCAAAAAGTAATGCGAATATCATATTTCTCAGTCGATTTCGCTTCTAAACTTGTTCGTTCTGGCGTGAGAGAGGTGTCGTTTGCAGGATCAGCGCGTTTCACTGCGGAGGTAATAAAACAAATAAATATAATAATTAGCCAAAATAATGAATTTTAGTACTCCATCGACCTCTTTCTGCGTTTCTTCAAGGTCGGTATCCAGACTATTCTCGTGTGCCCCGGAGCGCTAATCTCAGAGGACGTGAACAAATTTATGATTGATTATTTAGAAAATGTAAGCTTCGCCCATGCTTTGGCTTTTTAAAAATCTTTATTTTTCAGAGTCTCAAATCTCTCAAAAAGCCATTGAAGCTCATGATGAATGTTCGTTTCGTCAGCAACAAGCTCTTGGTCGGGAAACGTGAAGAAGGCCATAAAATGATTGTCGAAGGTAAGAATCTATGGTTGCATTATAATTTATATTTTTCAGTTTCATTTGACAAGCCGCAACCCAGCAAGTGCTCGGAAATCAATCTCTTCATTGGAATTCAGTGCGAGCTAGTGAAGATTGGAGAAGGGAGAGAGCCTCTCTCGAAGAAACCTCGTTATTAATCCTGTCTCATTCATAACAAGCAACGTCGTTCGAATTGACTTCGTCTTTATTTAATTTATTTAACTAATTTTGTAGTGCGACCAACCACGATGATCATCCACATGCTTGTATTGAAAACGAATTGAATAAAATAAGCACATTTCGATCGTCTATTCTTTAGTATGCAGGCGAAACACGTTACTTGAAATCGAATAACTCAAACTAATCAAGCGAACGAAGTCAGAAACCGCTATAAAAGATTGCGCAAACGCGCAGAGAGCACACCCTCGAACTATTCGCTCATCTCTCCCAGTCTTCGATGTGAGCATTTTCCCTAATTTATCACCTCCTACTATCACACTTTTGCCACTTAAAACGAATGTGGGGGGAACCAGCTAATGTAGAACGCACGGCTTTTTTCGGATAATGTTTCAAATGGAATTGAGACGAAACTCATTCCAGAATGCGTCTTCTCCTCATTACGACGCTTCTTGCAGCAATTCTTGCTCATATGAGGTATTTTCTATCCGAATTTCCGATATTTTTGAATTTTTCAGTCTCGTCACTGCCAATTTCGCCATCGGCAGAACCAACTTCAGGTTGCTTTTTGTTTTTGTTTTTGTTTCTTTTTGTTTCGAAAAAGTTTTTTTCAGACCGGGCAAGAGAGACGCAGTCGAATTCCACCCTCGCCAGATCTACAGAGATTATTAGATCGATAAATAATAATTTAATTGAAATTATTTATTATTATACGATTAGCAATATTATTTATGTACAACTCGTTGCATAAAACCTAGGTGTGGTGTGGTGTGGTGCGAAACGTCGCCTGTCGAAAATTCGACAGCGAAATGCTTTGGTAATCGTCGACTTAGAAATGCTCGTCGGTGAAATCTTCATAGACGACATTTGTGTGAGGACTCACAGGACTCGAGGCATAGATGACTTCATCTCCGTGCTTAAATAATTATTAATTAATTATTAAAATTATGATTTTCGAAACTCCAAGAACTTACATGTTTCACTTCTTCAATGGCCTCAGCGACATGGTGCAGGATCTGCCTCTTCTTTCGCTCTTCTTCACTCATAAACAGGAACTCGATCTGAAATAAGTCAAAGATCACACTACAAACTACAAAGATCCCTCACCTCCTCAATATTGAGTCCCTTTGTCTCCGGGACGAAGAAGAAGAAGAACACGAGCGCGACCACGGTGCATCCGGCGTAGATGAAGAAAGTACCTGGGGTGTGGTCGACGATTACCAAAAACCCGCTCCGCTGTCGAAATTTCGACAGGCGACGTTTCCTACACCACACACCACACCACCCTTACCATATTTCGTGGCGGCCTGGGAGAGCGAGAGGAAGGTCAGCGAGATGATGAGGTTGAAGATCCAGTTGGCTGCTGTGGCAATAGACGCGCACGTGGATCGCGCCCAGAGAGGGTAAAACTCGCCGTTGAAGACCCAGGGGAGCGGCGCGTAGCCTGGAATGCATTGTGTGGTCGACGATTGCAAAAACCTCTCCGCTGTCGAAATTCTGACAGGCGACGTTTCCCACCGCACCACAAGCCGACACTTACCGATAGAGAAGCACGAGAGGTAGATAACCATGATGATGATTGGCAAAATGGTGTATTGCGTGACGCAGTAGGTGTCCTGAATTCATAACTTTGTTATTGTTTTTCTTTCTTCTGTTTTTGTTATTGTTTAGAGAAACACTGTACCTCCCACTCATAATCGGGATTGGGCGAGACGAATGAGCAGGGGCCAGTTCCCGAAAAGTCAGCTGTGTCATTGGAAGCACCGAAGGGAAGACAGAACCCGGTTCGTCCCGCTGAACACAAGATTTATTTCAGCATTGGTGATAAAGATCAAAGACCAAAGATCAAAGATCATCTCACCATCATCAGTCGCTCCATCGTGATACTCGCAGAATCCGCAATTGTCGTCGGTGACGCAGAAGTCGCAGTTCGAGAAGTTCTCGCAGTAGGAAACGTCAGAATCTGTATTTTTATTTGTTTTTTTTATTTATAAAAAATTAAAATTGAATTCACCAGCAGTAATGTTGTAGAAGGGATCGCTGTAGCGGTCCTGCTGGTTCAGAGCGGAGGCCTGAATTATATTTTTTTTATTAAATGTATAATTAAAATGATCTCTTACATTGTTAATAAGCAAGAAGGCGACGCCCATCGCGCAGAGGGAGAGAATGACGCCTGAAAGTTATCAGATTAATTTTTTTCACTTTGAATTTGACAAATCTAATAGACGAAAGATAATGGGTGACAAAGATAGCACTGAATTCCTTTACATCTACGCAGTGCCCTTCTGCCCACTTCACTGCAGTCTTATACTTGTGCAACGTTTGAGAAAGAAAAAAGGCAGCTGATGTCGCTCACCAATCACCGACAGGATAAGCAGCACCCTCCTGCCGACCTTCTCGATGAGGGCCATCGGGATGAAGGTGCACACGAAGTTGACGGCTGCAGAATCAACCTTATCTTTCTTCTCGTTCAGTTAAGATGCATGTGAAAAATGAATTAATTGACCAATTCAGTGTGATTTTGTCGCGAAGGAGTGAGTTCACTTACCCGACGTGCCCACGGAGATCCAGATCGTCGTGTGGTTGTCTTTGACTCCCGCTGAACGGATGATCGTGCCCGTGTAGTACCTGAGAAGGAAACAGCGTGTTTTTGTTTTGATTTTGTTTTCCTGAACGTTAATGCTTACATAATAGTGTTGATTCCGGACAGCTGCTGGAACGCCTGCAGCAAACATCCAACGATCAGCGCCTTCCTCACGTGAGCAGTGGTGAGAATGCGCCAGTAGACCGGGCCGTCGCCTTAATTATTCTTTAAGTAAACAACTCAAAACAATAATAACAACAACTCACCGGCATGCTTCGCTTTGGCCGCCCTTTCCTCTTCACAGGCAAATTTGATCTCAGCCATCTCGTATTCTACCCATTCCTCGTTGCCATTGTAGATGCGCGAGACGACCTGGATTAAAAACAATAATAAAAAAACAAAAACATAATAACAACATACGAAAAACAACAAAAACACTGACCATTCTCGCCTCGTCTATTCTATCATGCTCGAACAGCCAGCGGGGGCTCTCGGGAAGGAAGCAGAAAGAGAAGAGCTGAATGAGGGCAGGGACGGCGGCGAAACCGAACATCAGTCTAAACATGTTTTTTTCAAGAACAACATCAACAACAACAAACCTCCATCCGATGTTGACCGGGTCAATGTAGGAGAATCCTCCGGCGATGATATTGGCCGCCATCAATCCGAAAGTGATCATCAACTGGAAACCGGTGAGCAGACGACCACTGGAAGGTAATTTTTGAATATACTGTTCCGCTTATTTTTCGGTTCCACCCTATCGAACTGCAATTATCGATTGACGATGCTCACCGAATATGCGACGGAGACGCCTCCGACACGTACACGGGCACGATCATCGAGGCGAAGCCTGTTGTTGTTGTTGTTATTGTTGTTATTGTTATTGTTATTCACTCACCAATGGCCAATCCTAAGAAGACTCTGCCCACTAGCAGGGTGATCTTCTCCGGTGCTCCGGCACAGATTGCTGCTCCAATAGTGAAAATGACACAAGCCGAGACGATGATCTGAGATTGGTCTTTGATCTTTAGGAATGATTTGTTTTCTCGGACATTGCATATCGTTCCCATTCAATCCTCTGACACACCAAATCCATCCTAGATGTAGGCACCTCGATCTCACCTTCTTCCTACCAATCCAATCAGAGCCGGGACCGGATAGTAGTGCGCCGATTGCTGCCACTCCTGAAATTATAATTATTATACTTATTCTGGACATTTCTGACTTGTTTCGTTCCCCATCTTTCCTTGTTTTTGCAAAGGAGTGTACGAGGGTTTCAACAGAGGAGTGATAACATCATCCTAATCCCTGGCAATCTTCAGCCCACGTGCAGAGCAATCGCTCTCTTCATTTTGGTTTTATCTCATTGGTCAGAGAAGGCTGGAGATTGCATTGCATGAGCCCATACAACCTGAGCACAGATTGCATTCCGTAAAAGTATCAGAAAGCAAGCGTCTCTGACATGTGAGAGAGCACGCGAAATGGAGAGACGGATTCACAATCTGACAATCCTACCACGAAAAGCCTACTCATCGCACATGGACACTATCTAGCAAAGGCGAGAGGAAGCAGAGATCATGAGCAGACCATTTCCCGGTCTCAGATCGCCTCTTAGGTTGGAAAACGTGCACTTTTGTGATGGCACGGAAAAAGAGGAGGTGTCTAACCCGGTAAAGTGAGTTTGACAACAGAATTATCTTGCATCATCAATGTTTAGAGATTATTCGTTCTAGGAAGGAAGAAAAATATGTTCAATTCGCAGTTAAAGATGCACTAACTGATGAGAGAGCACGCAGAAAGAAGAGACAGATTCTGCACTTTGCCAGCATTAATTTGTCTCTGAATAATATAATGCAATCGTTTGTTTCCCATAAATGTTGTCTGTCCGAGGTGTCACTCATGCATTCGTGTACACTCGAAAACTGATAAGATTGCATGCACGTGCACAATTGTTTGAACTTTGTGATCCGCAGCAAAAATAACTTGATTCCAACAAATTAAATTTGTTGTCAAATATGCGAACGCTCAACTATCCGGTGGTTTGTTTCTTAAGTAATCGATTTACTCAAAATTTAAATTTTCAAAAATATCAGAGAGAAAAGTGCTTTCAGAACAAGAAGCGACGACTACGCTAGGCTGGGCCCACTGAAAAACCAGGAGTTATACTCAATAACAGCGAGACCATCGCTCATTACGTTTGGGCGGTCATTTTGAGTCAGTATCTTATATCACGCGTGTCGCCTAAGAATCGAATAGAGCTGTGCACACTGGAAAAGTCCAAAATGGGATTAATTCGTTTTTGAACAGTCCATAGGGTCCCTCACACGATAGCGTCGAGCTTTGTTCCAAATATTGGTTTCTAAAGACATGAGACGTCATCAAACTTTCATGGAGCCGAAAATGTAGAACTTTGGATCTTCATAACTTCTTCTAGAGACGTCCTAGAGCTTAGCTCTAAAAAGAAGAATTGTTCCTGATCTCATGAAGAACACGTTGGAACTTTGGGCCCAGTGATATCTTTATTTGCATGTATGCAAATAGATTAAAACGATTCATTATCACCACAATTTCGGGCCCAGATTTCTGAAATGCGGACGAGATAAAGCTCGAGAAGACGATTCGAATGATATGCTGAACGTATATTTTATTTGGTTGAGGAACGGAGATAAGTGCGAATTAATATTCTTGATTAGTTAGTACCTTGATCATTCGCCACACTTCTTTTTGAATGAGCTGGTCAAGAGTGCATTCTTCACTCTCGGAACGAATGAGCGGCGTGGCCTAGTGGTTAACGCATCGGTTTGAATTTTGCTCATACGAAGGAGATTTCAGTTCGAGGCCGGTCACAGTAAACATTTTTTACTGCATGACAGTTAAAATCTAATAGTCTGATGCTAAAGGTTATCATGCATAAACTCTTCGAGAAAGGCGAACTGTAATGAAATGTACACATGTCATAAATCAAAAACTTTAGAAAAGGTCGTTCTAGTGCACTTGTTTCAATGACGCATTTTGAAGATCGGTCGAAAAAAATTGCAAAAATATTTACTGTGACCGGAGTCGAACTGAAATCTCCTTCGTATGAGCAAAAATCAAACCGATGCGTTAACCACTAGGCCACGCCGCTCACTGCGTACGAGAGTGAAGAATGCACTCTTGACCAGCTCATTCAAAAAGAAGTGTGGCGAATGATGAAGATACTAACTAATCATGAATCTTAATTCGCACTTATCTCCGTTCCTCAACCAAATAAAATATACGTTCAGCATATCATTCGAATCGTCTTCTCGAGCTTTATCTCATCCGCTTTTCAGAAATCTGGGCCCGAAATTGTGGTGATAATGAATCGTTTTAATCTATTTGCATACATGCAAATAAAGATATCACTGGGCCCAAAGTTCCAACGTGTTCTTCATGAGATCAGGAACAATTCTTCTTTTTAGAGCTAAGCTCTTGGACGTCTCTAGAAGAAGTTATGAAGATCCAAAGTTCTACATTTTCGGCTCCATGAAAGTTTGATGACGTCTCATGCCTTTAGAAACCAATATTTGGAACAAAGTTCGACGCTATCGTGTGAGGGACCCTATGGACTATCCAAAACTGCATTTAGATGTATGGGTCAAATTATGTGCACAGTTCCCACTGATTCTATTCGATTCTTAGGCGACATGCGTGATATTTTCCTAGATCAGAATGGAGAAAACGCTGACCAGGAGTAATGGACACGATCAGCTCCTGCCACAGAGAGTCCATCGGCGCCATTCCGGCGTTCTCCGGCACGTAGAGCATCGCCGAGGAGACGATTCCCGTGTCGTAACTGGAAAAATAGATTAGAGTTCGGTTTTTGCTTTTTCAATATGCATTTTCGCAAGCGAGGTCAATATGAAGAAATGATAAACAAAGGTTGTAGAACAACGAATAGTTCCTATTACCGTAGCTGCATCTTTTCTGTCTGCCTGTTAAGTTTCAAAGCCAAAAGAAAGTTACAACGAACCCGAACAGGAATCCGCCAATCACAGCTGAGAAGGCGAGCATGTAGGTGAACCTGCAACATTTTATTTATTATTACAATTACAATATTGTTTATTATATATTATTATATAATTATATTTTAAAAATACGAACCATGACACGATCGGGTTGTTGACCGGCCGCGGAATGCCGCTGCCGCCTCCAGGGACTGCTGGCTGAATGGATTTATGACCTATTTTCGAAATAAGACAATCACAATACCTCTAAATATCTACCTTAAAAAATACGTGCTTCGGCTCCAACATTTTCATGAGAAGAACAACACATTTTTTGCGAAATTCAGATCTTCATAATTCGTAATAATTCAGAAAAAAACGTACGACTGCTCCTCCGGCCATGCTTGCCGTGTGTGTACTGATTGAGCGTCCTGTCCCTCTCTTATTCCTCTTCCTCACCCCTCCTTCTAATCACTTCTATCTCCCCCTCTCTCCCCATTCTCCACCGTCTCTAACCATGTAAGACAGCAACTTTTCGCCTTCCAATCGCCTTATCGGCCTTGTCTCTCCTCGAGGAATGTTATCGTCGTTGCGTGGTCAGAGAGGGGCTCAGAATGTGTCAGCAGTAGTCGAGGTGGTGTTAGCAGAACGAGCAAGGGAAGAGCATCCGGGCTGATCACAGATTCGTAGGAGTAGATAAAGGTTGTGTAAACATAGTCAACGGCGCAGAGAAAAACATCTGATTATCATGCCAGTTTCTCTGCTTTGCATTGAACAACAAAAAGAAAAAAAAAGAAAAAAGTTCTTTATGTTTTTGTCATTCTATTTTTTGTATTTCCTGATAGAGTGGTGTTTGTGAAATGAGTCAGTGTCTGATTTGTGATTGAGTTCAATATTTCGCTTATGGACTAGAAACTAATAAGATGATGAGCCCTAAATAAGCATAAATTCTTGAGGTGCAACGTGGGTACTATGGAGTTCTATAATGGATGCATACATTCCAGTCTTTTCAATTTATCCAGCGACGATTCAACTTATCGAATGAGCTCGACTAGGGATGGCTTCGCAAGAAATTGTCTCTTCATTTCGCGTACTCTCTCACCGGTCAGATAGGCGAGAGAGAGCGCATAATGAAGAGAGTCATTTATTGCCAAGCCATCCCTAAACTCGATGTGAAAGTCGAATGTCACCACAACCCCGCATAGACACTCAAAGACTGTGGAAGATATTTCACAGAGAGTCTGCCGAATCCTAAATTTAATTTTTCTTATTTAATATTAAATTCAATTCCAACCGTTCTCTCCCCACTGTCTCCCCCAAGAGTTTGCAATCGTCCAGAATTCCTCTCCATTCTCCTTCCCCCATCCAATCATTCGCATGCAATGACCGTAATTGAAGTTTTCTGGAAATAATGCGACATACAGTCCAGTCGATTCCCCCACTGAAAACGGCGCGCCCCGGGTGACCCCGAGTGACCCCCTCTGACCCCACGCCTCTGGCACAGTCAATGAATTTCAAATTGGGGCGAATTTGTGTTTATCGTGTTCACCGTTCAATTCCGCATCGAATCATGTAAAATTTATATTATAAAAAATTAAAATATTTTAACAATTTAATT
>LS590045.1:194419-212903 GCA_900490775.1 Pristionchus maxplancki
AATTAAATTGTTAAAATATTTTAATTTTTTATAATATAAATTTTACATGATTCGATGCGGAATTGAACGGTGAACACGATAAACACAAATTCGCCCCAATTTGAAATTCATTGACTGTGCCAGAGGCGTGGGGTCAGAGGGGGTCACTCGGGGTCACCCGGGGCGCGCCGTTTTCAGTGGGGGAATCGACTGGACTGTACTTCGCTGAAAGTACTCTATCCTCTTACTATGCCCTTTGTAATCGAACGAGGACTTGGTGAAAATTCCTGCAATTAGCTGCCTAATTAATAATTTAATTGTTGCACAATACCTGAACTGTAGTGAGCAAAAGGTTCTGAAATCAAGATGCAAAATGACACAGGGCCGTGAGTAATAATCTCTCTTTTGATCAGGTCATTCCGTGTAATATTCAATTCTGAAAATCTGTTTTACCGAATTCAATGCTCAAAAAAGCGATAAGACCTTCGGAGATCCGTTCCATTTCAGCATACGTTTGGTTAGTGAGTTCCTGAAAAAAGACAGGAGGTGAAGACGAATGAAAATAAAACACTCACCAAGTACTCGTACCACTCGGACGTTTTTATCCAGTAGAAACTCTTGCCTGAAGATAATTTTCGAAATGAAGAAAAATAAACTAATGACTTGCCTTTTCTCAAGTCACTCTGGTAATCTTTCCCGTGCATTACGTTGCATGTTCTGTTGCACTGAGGGGTGAAACTGGCCTGGAAAACCGAAGATTATTCCGAAATTCAGATTGTATCTCACCTGGAAGAAACTAATCGGGCACGGGGCTCCACATGTTGACTCGATTTCATACGGTCGACAGCCCTCGTTTGAACCGAATGAACCGCCTAAAATGGCATGAAACATTGAAAATAAGCGCCTTGAAAATACGGCACATAATGTGAGCGAAAATGAAATGAGTGTCATTAAAAATGCATTTTTGCAGTGTTGATGAGATGGAAGATGGTAATGAAGAATTAGTCGATACCCTGGAAAGTGCAGGAGTGCGGAATATACCTGTAGCGATGCCATGGTGCTTCCAGTAATGATAGGGCAGGGTAGGCACGTGCGATCCGAGGCAACTGGAACACGTGTCTTTCACAAAAAGAATTAAAATTATAAGAGACGAAATACTAGTGAAGTGGAAAAATACACTGCATGAAGGTAAAAGGTAAACAAAGGAGATGTTTCCTAGAAAACGTGGACGGGTGTTTCGGTCCGTTAGATTGCCCACCCTCCACAGTAATAGCAGCAGGACACAAGATCTTGCAGAGAAATCATCTGTTGTTCTGTCGCGTTGGAGGAAATACAGAGACGATCCGACATCACGGAAACGGCTGCGGCGGCCTGATTGTACCATATTCAGGCATTAGTAGAGTTCCCCAGAAGATAGGGGAAGTTTCACTCGATTTTGATATGAAATTGGCCAACGGTCGGGGTGGTCGGGATGAAGTATAGAGTAGTATCAATTTGAATAATTTTCCTTACCCAGCAGGATCCGCATCCTCCCTGATTCTGAATGTGATCAATCGAAGAGCAACGAGGCCATTTATCTCGAGCGTCGAATGACTCAGGGAGAAGGCTTGTGTCGCTGAAATAAATCGATAATTATAGAAATCTAATTGTGATTTCACTTGGCCAATTCCTTCAGATGCTCTTCAGAATCGCCAATTGTTTGCATGTTGACGGAAGTATCTAAGTCGAATCCTTCCAGTTTCAAACTCTCGAGATGGAGAGGTTTACTATATTTGAATGAACCATTGATGGATGCAAGCGCGTTGTATTTGGCCTGAAATTTTATTTTACTTCCTTGATTCATAAAATCATCAACCTTCCACGGAAGATTGGCGGCGTTGATATCCTCGACCAACTTTCTCACTCTGGTTTCGTCTTTTTCTGAGTGAGGAATGAAAGGGTATTTCTCAGGGATTTCTCGAGATTCGGGTTCTGGATCTTCTTGTGAGGACTGAGGTTGAGATGCCATCAGCCTAAATTGCAAATTTCATATTGGATATAATCATGATCTTTACCGAATCCAAAGAACAAGAGTCGTTCCGGCTAATATGAAGCAGAGTAGAACGATAAACATGCATAACTGTAATAATACTTCTAATTCGTCAGAAAAAAAGTCCCAAACCAAAGCCTTGAGAGTCGAGAGAGCTCCTCCTCTTCTATTCTCCATAACTCTGAAAAAAATTTTCTAAAGAAAGCGATTTTGGCGATTCGAATGATTCACTAGTAGAGAATCTGGAGACAAATTCAAAGGTTAGGTTGCTGAATCATCTCAATTCTATCTAGTGAACATGGGGAAATGTCATTCGGAAAATGACGTGTACGTAAAATGATTGTAGACATTCCTATATTACTTTCTTCGTCGTTCTTGGCTTATTCAAAGAGTTCATTCGTTTAGACATTTCGTATAAAAGTGTAAGATGCTTTTAAAATGGCTATTTATCGTGGTATTTGGAATGGAATAAGAACACTATATGACGTGATCACTTCTTGGGTAAACTTCGGAAAGGTATTTTACGGGACAGAAAGCATACATTAGTGGACAGAAAACGGAATACTTCAGACGAGAGAATCAAGAAAATCAGTATTTCGAAGCTACATGAAGTGTAGTGGCAGAAAGTTGTTGAAATCGCTGTTGATATAAGAATGAGGAACTGATCGATTACGGATGATTGATCAAACGATGGAGCTGAAATCATCCGAATAAATAGCCGTGAATAACAACATCATGCCTCAGAATCATCCAATCTCCGATGCCTTTCTCTTTCTTGGCTGGTCTGCCTGTACTTCAGCTGCAAGTTCAAGATCCGCAGCCCTTGCAGCTGCAGCTGCTGCAGCCACAGAATGCATCTTTCGCACGTGTTTCTCCAAACCTTCCACTGTCTTCATGCGCAACTGGCACATTGTGCAGCCGAATGCTTGAAATGATTTATTACAAGGAAAAAATTGTGTTTTCTCACGATACTGCTTCCAGCTCTTCAAGTATTGGCCTGAGTGAAACGTCGTCTTGTGGCGAGCGAGACCAGGGGCGTTGGAACGGATCCTGGTGCACTGGTCGCAGGGAAACCCGGCTGCAGGTGCAGCTGCTGCAGCAAGACTCGCGACCACTGCAGCACGGTATTGCTCTTCCTCGTCTTGGAAAAAAGCAGCGTAGTTGAGTGGGGCAACACTCTCGCGTCTTGGGCGCTGAAAAGGGCATATTATCGTCCTTTTCGCTGTAAAACTAACCTTTCTCGCTGTTGGTTCTTGAGTTGTGTTCTTAACAACGATGGGTCTCTGGGGCTGAGGAGCTGGTGGTACCTAAAGATAGGGCAGGTTCCAGGTTCCAATAGCACGAAAATCCTCGCACCGACCTGGGAATCTGTAATTGCAGGCGCTTTCCTAATTTGAGACGATGTGGCTGCATCTTGAGTGGAAACGATAGCAGTAGCGCTTGCGGAATCGGCCTAAAATATAATTGCGCTATAAATTTATTTCAAATATAATCCATCGAAATTCGACTGCAAGAAGATACCTGAGCAAGAGGAACAATGTTATTAGACGGCTCCGCTTCCGATTGCGTTTCTTCATTCTCTTTTCTTGCGTTCTTCAAATTTAGCTCCTGGGGTGATTTTTTCTTGTGATTGTTTATAATTATAGCCGCACTATCGGAACGATCTCTCTTTCATCTCTTGCTGCAGCAATGTTGCCCGATTCAGCGAGCTTCTTTATTGTCTGACCAAGAGCGTCAGAAACAGCGTAGACGCACTTTCGAAGTGGGTTGCTAAAGGCATTCTGTGATGAAACGAAATAATCAGAAAAGATTGTTGTTAATCATCTCGTGACTGCCTCCGTTCAGAAATAGCGAAAAGATTGCATTGTATCCATACTTATTTTGCCTACTTTCAAGCGCAAAATTTAAAATGCTTACGTTCTCGAATCCAGGTTTGATACAGACGTTTTTGACGAATCCAGAGCACCGAGAACAAACGTCAGATTCTTAATTTTTCAATGTAATACGAAACTCGCTAATTCATTTCTTTTTCTTATATTCTTATTATCTGTTCCCAGCTATTAGAGAATCTGATATGCTGACTACGAATAATCTCAATCCTTCCCGAACAATGTTCCCCCTTCTTTCAGGCAAATTTAAAAATCTCACTTTGTCATGTTTCGATATTCCTGATGTTCCGACAACGCGGAGCAATTCCAAAACGTCCCCGAGAACGTAGCCGATTCGATCCGTTTTGGCAAGTTCTCTGGCCTCAAAACATACCTTTTTTTAATGTATGTCAAGCATGAAACATTGAAATCGAGTGACACACCATTGCTTTCGACTCCTCAATGAACGTTTCAACGTATGTTGTGGGCATAATGAGTTGCTGCAAACGAAAAAGAATAAAAAGTAAAGAATAAAGAAGAAAAGGAGGTGGAAATTCAAAGATATGGAGGTCTCAGCGCCCTACCTTCAGGAGTATACTACTCGTCAAATGAGAGTGACTGACTCCCGAGACATCATAAGGGGAAGGGGGTTATTAGCGGATGAGCGAGGAAGGAATCTCATCGTTTCGTGTACTCTCTCAAATATTCTCATAGGGAGAGGAGGGTGCTTGACGACTATACATATCAGGGTTGTTGCTAGGCTCCCTCCAGTTTTAAGACGAATAACACGAATAGCATAGTGTTGTTGTCGTATTGGCATTACTGGGTATAAAAAAATAAATTTATTCGATTGAAAAAAACAACGTAACTCAAAAGCCGACAAGGAACAGAAAATGCATTAGGCACATTGATGTTCTCAGTTCTTCATTCCATTGCATTCGATTGTGATGAGATCAAATGCTTTGTCGACGTATTTGCGTGTTGTAATCGCCTTCGAAACTGAAAAGGTTCAATATTTTGCGCTAAAACTGAGAAATCAACTCACTATCGATGATCACTCCATTAATCCTTGGTGGATTGGTCATTGGCCTGTACTCGCTCATACGAACGAACAACTTCAGCCGCAACGGCTGTCCAAGATTGGCCAGATTCTGGAATTATTGCGTTCATTATTGCGTTTAGTGTCGAAACATACATCTATCCATTCTCTCAACGTTGAATCGACGATTTCTCCCTCGAAAAGTGCCTTGGCATTCACTGTGATACTCTCGACACCGGCTGTGAAGAGATTGAGAAGGATGTTGAAAGAGAGAAACTCCTGTAAATTTAGTTTAGAACACTAAATGTTGATCGACATGCAGCGAAATACCTGACGAAATGGATGATTATTAAATCCGTCGATCGGTTGCCCCGAGAAGGAGACTTCCCGCACGCCCGCGTTCACTAATTTGGACGCAAAGGCGACTGAAAAATCCAATTTAAAATGTTTCAAATGTTTCAAATCATGCTCACCATCCCACGTTGCGGCATTGTATCTCATCCTGGTCAGTGCGAAATCCACAGCCTCAGCACGAACTGATGAAGCGAGTGCGGGAACTTTGATCCTGAAATGTCCTAATATAGAGGCGTAGGCAGAAATCATAGACCATCGATTAGCCTCATTAGAGGATTAGCGACTCACAAATTCGCTGCGGTCGCCTTATCGAAAACGAGACTGATCTTCTTTATCGTGCATCCAGAGATGAGATTGGTTAAGTTCTCCCAATTCTCGTTGTTCAAGGATATCGGGAAATTCTGGAAAAGTTTTCTCATTTTTGTCGATGAAAAACGATAAAACTGACCTCGCACATCTTCAGTTTTTCGATTTTCGCAGAAGCGAAGAAAGAATACTTGCAGGTCGGAGGGAAAGCGAATGAGCGGACGCATCTCATCTGAAAAAATTTCGTTGGAAAAAAATAAAATAATATCCATCGAACTAACCATTCCCTTTTCTGGAATTACTCTTTTCGTCGAACTGATTTCGTGTTCGTGCTTTGCCAGAAACTGTTCAGTCATTGGACCTTCAGCAAAACTCGCGTCGATGTGAAGGGTGTTTGCTAGCTGAAAAACGCTATTTATACTTCCTTATTTTGCTGGGGAAACAAACATTTTAAAAGGTACCTGAGTCACTTTAATCGTGATGCGAGGCGGGATGAGATCCCTGAATTGACGTGAGACCTGCGAGAAATTATGGATCATTTTAAATAACTGACAATCCTGATAGTAGAGGAGGTGGGCTTACCAGTCTCATGACCAGCTTATCCTCATACGGCAAGTTGTCGATGATATTGTCCAATGCGACGAGAGGGAGAGTAGGGAGGGACAGCATGATAGATCAGATGGATGTGAACTGAGGGCTGCAGGTATTGCTGACTTTCCACAGATCGGAGGCGACCACTCCTCGCGCTTTCCTTGAACTTTTGCTCTTAATCACAGATGAAACGTGCCCACTGGCGGCGTTTCAGTCATAAGAACGGGCGCATCCTATCAAACTTTTCCTAATTGGTCTCTAAATTGGCCCAGTCTTTAATCGTTCCATCTCCCCCAAAATGTTTCTCATCACCCTAGTATGCTCTGATCAAGCAATCAAAGTCCAAGATGGTCTTTTCAAGCACATGGGATTCATCCAAAGACTGGTTGACGTATGTTTCACACCTGCATCTCCCCAAATTCTCATTTCAAACAATTAATTCCCTTTCAGGAACTGAACTTGGCCGATCTCAACACTGATCCTTCTTCACTGTTCATTCCAATCAAGGACATAACAGGCGTCGATATCGAGAGGGCATGCGATTGGATCAGACAACACAAGGACGACCCTGCCAGACTGGTAGACGAAGATGTCACTCTATCTCAGTGGGATCGAGCTTTCTTCAGGGTGAGCTGATGCTTGATTTACGAATTGGAATTACGGCACTTCTCGGACATCTACTAATACCCCATAACCATCCCTAGACCACCAGCCCAACGAAAATATATTTTTATTTAGGGAATCATTGAAACTCACTCGTTTTAATTTTCATGTGGTTTTGATTACAGGCGCTGAGCCCTATTGAATTCGTTGGCGTTATGAATGCGGCTCGGACATTGGATATCAAGGCCCTACGCAACATGGACATCAAAGCAATTCGAATTCGCAATGCTAGGATTTAGTGAACTACAAAACCTTATGGTAAATGCTAGACGAATATTTTTGAGTAAGCATTCCTTGATTTACGAACAAATTTCGACACTATTTTTATGTTTTTGTTGTTGTTGTTTGTTTTCTGATTATTTTTTGGAAATAAAGATATTTTGGCTCAGAGTATTCCGATAACAGAATAACAGACTTTATGCAGAGCTGCTTTCACTGTTTATGAATTGCAACGAAATGTTCCACTTTTGGTCAGCTTTCCTATCATTGTGGTGGAAACTTCTGAATATGTTTTGATTCTTCGAATTCGACTCTTATTTTCTGAGCTTTCATCACACTTATTCTTGTTGCAACGATACGCATGTTTTCATACTAATTTCTGAATACCCTCTGGTCCTTCCCTTCAGTTTGTTTACCAATACTTGTTTCCTTTCTAATGGACGATCATGCCTTCTGGCATAGATTATTCCACTTCAATCGGTCATAACGGACGCTATCACTTCACCCCGAGCATAAAAATTTCCAGTCTTCTCCAGTCGTTCACTCTACGCGTCTTCCACTTGTCATGCCGCTCATCACCCTAGTCTCTACAGATGACGTCTCCTTCCAAGTCGAGAGGGACTGCCTCAAGCATTCGGTGTTCATCGACGGCCTTATCGAGGTAAGCTCACCGCACGTTCTCTCAACATTAACTCGTTTATCAACTGGCTGAAATGATTACTGAGCCTAACTTTTTGAAATGTCTTTCAATACACCAAGAACATTTGAATCACCAATGTCTCTATTCACAGCGCCATTTGTTTCTGTGGATTCAGATCTGACAAATTGTCCTTTGAATCCGCAGAATAGAGCCCTTATAATGAGTATTGATACCGAAACATCGATTTTTCTAGGATCTGAACCTAGACGACCCGGATACGGACGCCTCTGCCATGGAAATCCCCATTCGAAACGTGACTGGCTCCGCCCTGAGAATAGTGATCGAGTGGCTTCGACATCACAAAGATGATGCAATCATGGAGGATAACGATGATGAGACGATCATTCCAGAGTGGGATGAAGGCTTCCTTGGGGTGAGTTGTTCTTACGAGCATTATAGTAATTGAATCTATCCCCTGTCAACGGAACGAGCTAGTTGTTTACCCCTGTAAATCTAGTTTAATCGATTGCAGAGTCTCACTAAATCGGAGATTATCATGGTTACGGATGCTGCAAGTAAAACGCAGATCAATGTTCTTATGGGGATGTCGTGCAGGGCTATCGCTGACACTTTCAAGGTGAGCAGTTTGACCTATCGCACTCCTACCGTACTCCAACCAAAAGGCAAAATGGCAATTTTCAATCATTTCAGGGCAAGACTGGCGATGAGATTAGAGCGTACTGGAGTTGAATATTAACTCGAGCCTAAAGAGATTATGAACGATGAACATAAAACAGTGCCGAAAGTTTCTTGTTGTGCAACCTCTGATAAACATTTCTTCACAAAAAATCATTGTCGTTGAACAACAAGACATCAACTTTTTACATGCAAATGCGAAGAAGATCTTCAGCAGCCAATAGACTCAATAAAGCTTGGTCTGTCATGGTGCTCACTGCTTCGATCGATGTTGTCATAGTTCGCGTTCATACCGAGAAAGGTAAGAAGAGAAAGCTGAGAGCAAAGCTGTATGTATGTAGTAGGCCTCCAGTTCTAGCCACCATTCTGCTCAATTTCGAATATTCCTCGTTCAACGAGTATCGCTTCTTTAGTCCTTCAAGACAAGGACTCCCAACGTCTCACCTGATCTACCCTCCAGAAACGGTAAGTAAAAGTCTCAATGGTAGCAAGAAATAACCCCTCCTGGCAGGGTTCCTATTGTTTGAATGAGTGAGAAGGGGCGTCAATCACTCTCTTTTTTCTTTACCAGATTGCTAAACCTTTATCCCAAGCACGATGAAACATCGTCATTCCTCCTGGTAGAGATTTCTTACTGCACACTACCTGAGAATTCAACACCATCATTCGATCAATGCGAATACAGATAGGGGCCGCAAGGTGGATCGCAGATATTATCGAATTTTGTCGAAACTGTAGCCAAACTGTCCGCCGGGGACCCAATAACACCATGCTTTTGGCCGTTTGTTGATATCTTTCCTCTGAGACACGCTAGAGCCAAAAAGGTGTGCTGGCATTCTCCCCTGTAATCGCCTCGAAGTCGAGATGCAAAGGACAGGGGACGGAGCCTAGAGAGAAGCATCGCAACCAAATACGATCGAGAGTGCTCGTTCTAGCATGCCTCGGTGGCTTAGTGGTAGCGCGTCTCCCTTGGTGTCCGCACCACGTTTGCTCGACTCCACCCCATAGCGAAAGGTTTTGCCAAGGCCCGAGATAAACAACGGAAATCGGAATCAAATAATTACGCGCGTACTAAAACTTTTAAAAATGAAGCACAATTCAGAGCGATGATTTTTCTTTTCTTTTTCTTGCTTGAGTTGTTCCTATAAAAAGTGGCAACCGGAATATCAGGTGACGAACATTGTGCTTACTTTGGAAACGCGAATTTTGCCTATCCCTCGACTTATTACCTCAATTTTGACCTACTCAAATACGTTTGGCACAATTCGTCACCTCTTCAATGAATAGAGGACGGGATAAGCTATCCAACCATCATTTACACGAGTGATTTAGTTAAGAATGAGCTTTGTGCTCCCTCCATCTCGCTTTTTGGAGGAATCGTGTCTAGGGAAAGTGGGCGGAGCTTGTGGCCCCTAAATACAGACGCTAACGAATACCTACTGGTTGCTTTCTCCCTGTTTTCAATAGGTGACAATGGGCGGGACTCGACACGCCTCCTTTTCCCGGCCCCTACATAAGCGAACAAATTAGTCAGAGAATCATCAGTCTCGAACTGTTCCATCCCTCCTCCTCTCCTTCCCTCTTCTTCAAAATGCCCATGATCACTATCGTCTCCAACGACAACACCAACTTCCAAGTCGACAGGGACATTCTCAAGCAGTCCGGCACCATCGAGACTCTTATTGTGGTAAGTAACTTACACTGACCAAGTCTATTTGAATGCCCCTTCCCCTGGCTTGACCGCTTTTCCCTTGACCATGCTCCTACGGTATCTTGAATGAGTACCGTAGGTACGCCCAATCACCTCCACCCTCAACATACCCTCCTCTGCCTGGTAGATAGATCATTGCCCGTGATCCCCTCTCTCGTCTCTCACTATCGATCTTTCTTCAGCTTTCCTAGGGTCGCTCTGCCTCAATCCTACGTTCACCCCTTTTCTTTAGTCCCTACCTTAAACCATTTCTGATTGATTTACATGTACGTAATCAATTTTCTATTTCAGAACATGAATCTGGACGATGAGGAGACCGACGCCTCTGCCATGCCGATTCCCCTTCCCAATGTGAAGGGAGCCGTGCTGGAGAAGGTCATTGAATGGATGACACAGCACAAGGATGAGCCCATCAAGGAAACTGATGAAGAAGATGCCAATGTGGACATTACCATTCCCAAGTGGGATGAAGACTTCTTCAAGGTAAGATAACTATAAACACTCTTTTATTCTCGTATCAATTAATCTTATCACATCACTAATAAATAAATTTCAGCCCTACCACTTCCAATCATTCCTTCTCGAGATGACTTGTGCCGCCAGCTACTTGGACATCAAGCAGATGCTCACTCTGACTTGCAAGACCATCGCCAACACCTTCAAGGTTAGGAGTTTGACCTACCGGACTCTTAAATAGCTCTTACCGTTCTCGTGTGCAAAAGTCATATTTTCAGGGCAAGGAGGGAGCGACTATTCGTGAGGAGTGGGGCGTGCCCAATGAGTTCACCCCTGAAGAGGAAGCAAATATCAAGAAGGAGAATGAGTGGTGCGAGTAGAGAAGAGAACCCCGTGGATACCCCCGAATCATATGCAGAGCATGATATTGTACTTGATTGTTGTTTGGTAATAAAACTTTTGTGACACGCGTCTTCTTGTGCTAATGTGGCGTTTAAAGGAGTAGAGGCACGACCGCCTTCTCAATTGTAATAAGCGAGCGGCACGCGCCGATTTGCGTGCGTAGTCTCTTCATTTCTTCCTCTCCCTCTCTCATTTCGGATTAGTGCCTGCGCGCAAGGCCAACTTGGCAAGCAGCCAAACGCTTATAGCTCACTTATAGCTTGTCAGTTCAAACTTAAAATGGTCACATGGGAGTTTCGAAAGTGTGATCGGGTAACTGCTCCACACCATCTCCCATCGAGAACTCAGTTAGCCAGATGGTCGTGCCACTCCTTCTTTAAAATCCCGAAAAATCTTCGATATCGAGCCTCTTAAAAGATCTTTTCCCGCATTTTCGTTTATGACGATTACGATTATCTCGGACCAATTAGAGACTTGATATTTGAAACATATTTGCATCTCACCATTTCAAACATTCTTCAATTTTAAAGTTTATTTTCAAGCCTCTAGCATAATTGGGAGCTGATTTATTAACGATATTGCGGGAATTCAACAGATATTGGGGGAATTCAAATTGTCGCATTCGTTTTTACAAATGACAACAAAGGATCTACACTCCGTATGCTTATTTTCCAATATCACAATGGATAAATGTGGAATACTGGTTGAGACTACTTTATCTACTGTTTCAGCACAAAATTACATAAACGGCAAACGCGAATGTCGTAAGCCAAATACTGGGACATCGACAAACGCAAGAGACGCATCATAGTCGAATTGCCTAAGGGGAGGTTCTAAACCACAAAAAAGAAATAATCTCAACCAGAGGGCGTGTTCTTCGGGGAAATACACAACTTAGCGTCTTGGCAATGAGCACAGTTTCTCATGATGTAATGAACATGATTGTCTTTGCCAGAGAGAACGCTTAGGATCAGTATAAGATTGAACGCTGTTGTCTTTGAATCGCCCATGAGGAAACAAACCTTCTGGTTGCAATCGTTTCTTGTATCTAGATCTGTTTTGTCAGCATTTTTTCTCTAAAAGAATGATCCGGCGTTTCTTGATTAGTTTACGAGTATTCGACTCAAAGGTAAAAAATCAATAATAAAAATTTTTCATGAGAGGTTTCGGCACTTATCCGTAGACAATGTGAACAATAAAATAAGCCCCTTGGTTTACTAGCAACTCATTGATTGTTCAACTTTATTTCGATCAACATAAGAGTATTGACTGTGAAAATGTGGATGACGCAGTAGTAATTTTGTTGACATGCTCTGCGAAGTTAAATTTGAGATGTCTTTGGAATGACAAAAGAAGTTTATTTCCAAACAACAACAACAAAGGTACAAAATCAAATGGGACCAATACATGTTGAATGTAATCATGACAAGGGATATCCACGGGGTTCTCTTCTCTACTCGCACCACTCATTCTCCTTCTCAATAGCTGCCTCCTCTTCAGGGGTGAACTCATTGGGAACCTTCCACTCCTCACGAATCTGTTTGCCCTTCTTGTCCTGAAATATTGAACTTATTGATATAGAGAAGGACTACAGTCAAAATGACACATTATGAACCGTTTGTGGTAACTTACCGAAAGTTACCGTAGGACTGCGTAAAACATTGATTGCGGAGCGGAGACTGCATGAATCAAGCTGATTTTTTGAGAGGATACATAATTCGTGTGCCCCATCAATCTGACGTTCTTGAAAAATCGATATTTTTTATGCGTCGCGGACGCGCGTTGCGTGTGGGAATGCCTCGAGTGGGCGGGGTTTAGATCAATTTGTTCATTTATTGATTTTATCGCCATAAAAATTATTTCTAATGATGGCTTTTATTTTTGGCTCGCTTCATAGGCTGAAATTCCGCAAAAACTGAATGCTCGCCTAAGCCCCGCCCACTTGAGGCATTCCTACACGCAACGCGTGTCCGCGACGCATGCAAAATATCGATTTTTCAAGAACGTCAGATTGATGGGGCACACGAATTATGTATCCTCTCAAAAAATCAGCTTGATTCATGCAGTCTCCGCTCCGCAATCAATGTTTTACGCAGTCCTACGGTAACTTTCGGTAAGTTACCACAGACGGTTCATAATGTGTCATTTTGACTGTACGGTAGCAGATCGGAAGGTCAAACTCCTAACCTTGAAGGTGTTGGCGATGGTCTTGCAAGTCAGAGTGAGCATCTGCTTGATGTCCAAGTAGCTGGCAGCTACGGTCATCTCCAGAAGGAAAGACTGGTAGAGGTAGGGCTGAAACATATAAATTAGTGATGTGATAAGATTAATTGAAACGAGACTAATAAAGTGTTTATAGTAATCTTACCTTGAAGAAGTCTTCATCCCACTTGGGAATGGTAATCTCCACATTGGCTTCTTCCTCATCAGTTTCCTTGATAGGCTCATCTTTGTGTTGAGTCATCCATTGGATAACCTTCTCCAGCACAGCTCCCTTCACATTGGGAAGGGGAATCGGCATGGCAGAGGCGTCGGTTTCCTCATCGTCCAGATTCATGTTCTGAAAAGTGAAGATTGTTTTATGGTAGACACGTTTTGAGTACTAATGGGTAATAGACTCCGGGTTTGGGGAATAGACAAAATGGTTAGGTGCAGTATTGAAGACACCGTAAGCTTTTAGGTAAAGGGAAAGGCGTTCAAGCCAGGGGAAGGGGTGGAGGGGGCACTTACCACAATAAGAGTCTCGATGGTGCCGGACTGCTTGAGAATGTCCCTGTCGACTTGGAAGTTGGTGTTGTCGTTGGAGACGATAGTGATCATGGGCATTTTGAAGAAGAGGGAAGGAGAGGAGGAGGGATGGAACAGTTCGAGACTGATGGCTCTCTGACTAATTTGTTCGCTTATGTAGGGGCCTGGAAAAGGAGGCGTGTCGAGTCCCGCCCATTCTCACCTATTCAAAACAGGGAGAAAACTACCAGGAGGGGTCTTCAATCGCATTGTTTAGTCGATGTGTGGATTTTTCACGTAAAGAGAAAAGGAAATCTCTACCAGGAGGAATGTTATCTGTAGCATCGAGAAAGGGATAGTTGTTTAGCGCTCTCGTGATGAAAGGATATGAATGATTGATTTACCGTCGCTTGTTATACATATGCAAACATACAGAAAATGTCCAATAAGTAATATGTTTGGGAAATTGTTTTAAATTCTTAACAATTTAATTTATGAGATTTATGAGACGAAATTGTTTTAAATTCTTAACAATTTAATTTATGAGGCATAATGAAACACGAATCTGAGATGTCACAGTCATTGTAATGGCAAAAAACATTTATTTCCAAACAACAACAAAAGTACAGACGAAATCATTCCGATCAAAAAAGAATCGACGATTATTTTGCAAAGAAATACACGTTTAATGGTATCATGACAAGGGGTATCCACGGGGTTCTTCTCTCTACTCGCACCACTCATTCTCCTTCTTGATTTTTTCTTCCTCTTCAGGGGTGAACTCATTGGGAACCTTCCACTCCTCACGAATAGTCGGCCCTTCCTTGCCCTGAGAATATTACTTTGGTACACGATATGAGAATAGTAAGAGCCATTTAAGAGTTCGGTAGGTCAAACTTCTAACCTTGAAGGTGTTGGCGATAGTCTTGCAAGTAAGCAGAAGCATCTGCTTGATGTCCAGGTAGTTGGCGGCACAAGTCATCTCGAGAAGGAAAGATTCGTAGAGGTAGGGCTGCAATTTATTGATATTGAATTGTGATTATGATTTGAACGACATTAATTGAGAAGTTAGAGTAGTACAAACCTTGAAGAAGTCCTCATCCCACTTGGAAATGGTAATCTCCGCATTGGCATCATCCTCATCAGTTTCCTTGATGGGCTCATCCTTGTGTTGAGTCATCCATTCAATGACCTTCTCCAGCACGGCTCCCTTCACATTGGGAAGGGGAATCGGCATGGCTGAGGCGTCGGTTTCCTCATCGTCCAGATTCATGTTCTGAAGAGGAAAGGATGTGTTTAGACGTTGATACTGTCACTAGAATACGGGTGGGGTAATGGGAACAAGCTCCGGGTTGGGGGGCAGGCTAAACGGTTAGTTGTAATGATGCAGTATTGAAGACACCGTAAGCTATTAGGTCAAGGGTAAGGCGGTCAAGCCAGGGAACGAAAAAGAGGCGTTCAATTAGACTTGGTCAGGGTAGGTCACTTACCACAATAAGAGTCTCGATGGTGCCGGACTGCTTGAGAATGTCCCTGTCGACTTGGAAGTTGGTGTTGTCGTTGGAGACGATAGTGATCATGGGCATTTTGAAGAAGGAGGAGAGGAGGGGAGATGGAACAGTTCGAGACTGATGGCTCTCTGACTAATTTGTTCGCTTATGTAGGGGCCGGGAAAAGGAGGCGTGTCGAGTCCCGCCTATTCTCACTTATTCAAAACAGCCAGGACTACCAGGAGGGAGTCTTCAAACGCATTGTTTAGTCGATGGTGTTGGTTTCTCACGCAAAGAGAAAAAGGAAATCTCTACCAGTAGGGATACAGTTGTATCATTGAGAAAGGGATAATGGTTTAGTGCTGATGAGTGTGATTGATACGGCATCCCTATTCCCAAACAGGGAGAAATCTGCCAGTAGGTGTGTCAGAGGCCTCTCCAGAATGAATCTTGTTCAATCTCTGCCACAAGGGAAATTGTATCTACGAATATCATTTCTTTGGAAAGAATCCAAAGAAATATTTGTGCAAAAACATTTTTGAAAGTAAAACAATGTAAATGAATGAATGATCAATTAAAGCGAATGAAGGGCGAACAATTAATCGCCTATTTATCAGATTAGTGACAGAATTTTGATTTCGAGAGTGGAAACTGAAATATTTAGTCACTTCATGCGGATTCACATTCTTTTCTTTGAATGAGGATGTTATGAATCTACCTTCGCCGAATCTCTTTTTGCATATTTTCTTCAAACATATTCACATCATCTAATTTCTCAGACTATCTCTCCTCTTCGCAGAAACGTCGTTCCTTTGCCATGACTACAAGAGCAAAGGTGTTTCTCCATTCCCACAGCCCTCTCCCCACTCCCACAACCAAAATTGGAGGGTGCACCTGCCACTTTTCTTCAGTTGCTCAAAATTTTCTCCCTCATTCCCCTCTTTCAATCAATATTTGATTTTAATCCAGGGTAATGTGGTTCACGGCGGGTTCCCTCGACTTTCGAGTCATGCTTGCCGTCGCGTCGATGGGATTGAATGGAAGAATGCTGCAGTTGATAGTGAGATGCCGTCGGCAGAATGAGGATAATGTTCACAAGGTAAGATATTCTCACGAAACTTTGAAGTACGGGTAATTGTCCCTTCATTTTACACACTCTCACCGGTCAGAGAGTGTGCGAAGAGACGATCACCCGCATTTCGAAGTCTAATTTACACGAGACAACGAATGAGGTTAACTATAGCTCTTCTGTCTGCTCTACGCGACTATTCCGCTGTTCTTCATCCTCTTCTCCATTCTTGAACTGCTCACTCTCAATGTGTGAGTCTTTTTTTTATTTTAGAATCTTAAATTTAAAAAAAAATATTTATTTATCACTCAGTCACATCACGGGTACGCACAACTTCAACCTCGTTGGTGCGTGACATTTTCGAATCTGAAATTAGCCTGAATTTATTTTATTTTTATTTTTTAGGGCAATGCAATGGAATTCATATCCAACACTGTGGAATGATGCACGGATGGCAGATTGCGTGCTTCATCCACAATCTACTGGTAAGTTAATTTAGCTTCTTTATAGATTTCAAGAGTTGAATGAAATTATTTAATTTCCAGGTAATCCCAGTGCTTTTCTACTTCCGCCGAGCTCTTATTACTGAGAAGAATCTAGAAGAAGAGTTCAATCGTTCACCCTGCTTCTTTTTCCAGGTTGGCCCTCTTGAATCTGACAATCATGATTTCGAATATCTTAATTTTCCAGGTTTTCGGTCCATGCATTATTCTGGTCACCTTTGGTTTCGTCTTTGGAGTAAGCGAAGAGTTCATAGAAATAAACAAACCCATTTGCAGTTTGTCCTCGGCAGTATTCAATTCACTGAAGATTATGTGCATACAAACCCCGAGTTACTCAAGTCTCACATTGGATTCATGGTATATACATTTTTCTGTCATAATGCTGGTTGTTTAGTTGTTTCGAAACAATAATTAGAACAATCAAGCAAACCATCCTTCAGATGTACGACCGAATGGCCCCGTTCGACGTCACAGCCACCACTGATCAACGCGGATTCTATCTTGTCCTCGGGGCCATTTGGCCTCCCGCCTACGTTCTTTCCTGGGCGTACTATCGAACGGTGACGCAAATTGAATTTCGAAAATGTGATTTCGAAAAAGTCAAATTTGATTAATTTTAGATTCCCTTCAGCAAAGTGGCACCTGGCATCAACGTAGAATCAGAGAAGCAGCTGGCTAGAGTATTTTTTTTTAAACTATTTTGCAGTTTCGAGAATAAATAATTGATAATTCCAGGCTCTTCTCCTCGGTCTGGTCTCAACTTCAATCTGGCCCATCATCTACCTCCTCTACAACGTCCCTCTCGTCTTTCTCAACTTTCCCGCCGTCCCACTGGATCTGGTCATGGTGGTACGGTAACGGGGATTTCATTCGATCGACAACTGATTTTATAGAGCTTCAACCTCGTGCCCGTTCTGTTCCCTCTACTGCAGTGGCGCTTCGTTTTCCGTCACAGGTGGAACAGTTTATTCGCGGATTAATAAAATACGATTATTATAGAAACGGCGCAGCCCTAGTCGCCCCGAGAAGACCAGTTACTGTGCTGCCCTATCTCTCTTCTGAGGAACTCGCCGTGCCTGCTGCGAGTATGTTTAAACCGATATTTCTCGAACAAATTTTCATTTCAGGATCGGTGTATCACTTCTCGACCTTTGAAGAAACACGCACAGAAGTCGATAGAACGATGTGGGTGGTTGCTGGTCGTTGAAATCGTATAATTCTCACCGTCTCTGGTCTCTTCTTACCAGTAGTAAACAATTTGAGAAGTTGAATGTAACATCCCATATTTATTTGTCGATTCCTCGTTATAAATAAAGGACAGATTATACGGATTACGGTATTCCAAAACCATTTAATACTGACTAGTAGCCATGTTTGTTCGTTTCCCCATTGGCAAGCCTTCCTGATTGTATGAGTAAATTGTAGTGTTGTTTTGCTCGAGTCGAACTCGCGAGCGCTCGCGCTCGCCGAGCTCATTTTACTTTACTCGGAACGGTCTATTTGCTCGCGAGTCAAAATGCGGATTTGACTCGCGAGCGCGAGCAACTCGGAGTAAACAACTCGCGAGTCGATTTCTTTGTTTTCTCTTTCTCTTCTCTCTCTCATTTTCCATCTCGACCACTCCTCACACACGAATTGAGGAAAACAAGAGTTGCTCGCGAGTCGTAAACAACTCGCGAGTCGAATAAACAAATCTACTCGCGAGTCGTAAACAACTCGCGAGTAGATTTTGTCATTCTTAC
>LS590045.1:213003-233101 GCA_900490775.1 Pristionchus maxplancki
AAATTGTGGTCGAAACCTTTTATCCATTGCATAGGAAGAAATTACACCATAGAGAAAGCGTCTACTGGGGGACGAGTACAACAATACAATATTTTCGAAAATGTGGTCGCGGATCGAAGCATTTTATATGTTTTCGCGTCGGTTTGTCGAGTGCCCAAAGAAGAAAGATGGAAACGGCTTTGAATTAGCGGAAGCGGCATCATTTCTCGATTCTTCGTCCCTATTCCAGGCTAATTTCGCAGGTGAAATTCGCTCAAAATCGCGGACTTCGAACTGATAAACAACACAAAAGGAAGAAGAGGGGGAGTGAGTAACGGAAGCGGCTTATCGATTGTTTAGAAGAAGATTATGATAATGAACTCTGCCTCTCTCTCAGGGATCTAACACTCTCTCCATTGCGATGTTCTCTCGCAATCAGAGAAAGCGAAAGGGCACGGCAAAGGAAGAGAGCACAAGCACACACAATCAAGCAGAAGTCGAGCAGAGATGGTTACGGTAGGTGGATGGTACGGTGGGGCAGTTCTTTGATCTCCGCCGATAATAATTCAAGCCATTTGGGCGAAACGGACACACGGACGCTCGGCGCGAGCCACCTGTAACAACTTTGTTAGAGCCGGGAATTGCAGGGCCGGGAAATGTCCAGAGCCGGTAATTACCTTCTTCTCCTCGAAGGTCTCATCGTAAGCGGGAGGCGGGGACGACTGGCGGAGAGCCGGCTTGTAGGGCGGCAGCGGCAGAGGGATGGTCAGAGCCGCTTCGAGGGCCTGATATTGATTGATGAGTACCGTAATCTACCGAAACCCTCTATTACCGTAAGCCCGGCTACCGTATCCTACCGTACCTTCTCCTCGGCGGAGGTGAGTGGGAGCGGGGGCGGCGCTGCACGGGCTGCAGCTGCCGGACGCTCGCAGCCGAAGTTCACCTCTGCAAAACAATAACAATAACAAAGAGAATAATAACAAAGTAAACCACAACAACAACAGCAACGTACTCTTCTTGATGACGGGAAGGTGTCTCTTCATGTTCGACTTCTGCCTCTTCACGATCAGCTCGTGGAGAGCGACGAAGGGAACGGCGAGAGTGAGGACCACGCCTGAAATTTGAAATTAATTGCTTCGCGCCATAAAATCCGTGAAATTGATAGCGTAGTGCAAAAATGCTCCAATTTTTAAAAATTATCTATTATTACGTCATCGATAGGCTATTTCGCTTTCCCGGAATGAGAAGTATCATTCCATTCACGTCATTCCCTACGTCATCCCTTGGTAGTCTATCCAATACTTTCACTGATAGTGACGCGGTTTCTCCCTATTGGATCACTATCAACCACATGATTGTATTGTTGTTCGCAACGGAAAAGCGAGAGGCGGAGGGGAAAACATGATGTTTTGACTAATCAGGGCTACTAATTAACAATAATTAATTAATTACCAGAGGCGACGGCGGCGGTAGCAACGACGGCCATTGTTTCTCTGTCGATTCTTCAGAGATCAAAGATCAGAGAGAGCTCGAACTGCCTGGCAGTTAGAGAGCGGCGAGAGAGTGTGCGAGGAGAGGAGAGGGCAGAGTTTGATAGCAAACTCTTAGCTGGGAGACCTTAGCCGTTGGGCATCCGAGACCGACGCTGTGAGGGCACTAGCCTGCAATTTACAAAATTTGAATTCCCGCCATAATAAATATGAATTTGTCGGTGTAGTGCAAAAATGTCTGAATTTTTGGAAATTATCGATTTTATTGATCGCTACCGTATCTTACCGTAGTCGTCTTCCAGGGTGACGAATGCGAGGCAGCCGAGGGGGCGCGGGCGAGCCAACTTACGAGGACCGGGCAGGTGCTGGCTACGGTACTGCGGGCGCGCGAGTACGGTAGCTGCAATTGATTATTGATTTTTTTAGGAAGAAATGGGGATGGCAGTACAATTTGGAGAACAACAGTGAAGATTAATATGCATTTCGATTCTTGATCGGCGATATAATCAAGGAAGGGTCACTGGACACTGCTTAGTTTGAATCGAGAAAGCCCTCAACAAGAAAAGAATCAAGAGTGAAGAAGAGTCCCCTAGTGGTGAAGTAAAAAAAGATGAAGTGATGGGATGGAATAGTCTCCAAAACCGAGGTTGGTAAAGCCAACGAGAAAAGAGGAGTCTTGCCTAGTTGTAGGTCAAAGTAAAGGCGGGCGAGAGGCGAGGAGTTGGAATGGAATGAGAGATGAGTTGTGTGGGAGAGAGGCGCGATCGTGCTGATATATCGACGGGCGGCGCGGGCGGGTTAGGCAAATGAAGGGGGAGGAGGAGGAGGAGGGGAGGGTGAGGGGGAGGGGGGGGGGGGAGTGGAGGAGAGATACGAGGGAAGGAGGAGCTGCGTCTCTCTGCTACTCCCTTCTCTCTACCCTTCTCTAACCACCTCTGAACTTGGAAGAGATGGCGCAAAGTGATAGCGGGAGATGATAGATTATGATTAGGTTCGGGAGACGGGGCCGGGCACGGGACCCAGAGCCGGTGATTAGGGTACGGTAGGTACCGGGTTGCGTCAGGAGGCGATTATGCTAATTCCCGGAACAAAGGGGTGCTGACAGGAACAGTCAGGAGTCGGGGGATTAACGTTCTCTCGATTCACCGTTTGTTCGAGTTGCGAGAAATTGGTGAGAGAATGAGAAGTGATGAGCACTTTGAACTCGAGAGCCGGAAAGGAGCGCTTAGCATTTTATGGGTTTGATTTCGCGAACTGTCGATGACAAACTGGGGTCGGAAAAGGGCAGAGTGTATTCATAGCGATCATTTCCAACAATGATGCAATCAAGGTTAGACAATCAGAGTACATCTATCCAGCTACTTTTAGCAGTAATTCACTATCTGATGAGAGGGATAGTTTCAGTCTCAAAATTGGCAATTCTCACTTCCAGAGCATTCGAAAACAAGCGTGATCCTTTAGTCACTCCCTTCTCATTTCCAACTCTGATGCAATAATACACAGCTGTGCCGGTCAAATGACACCGCAAGTTCAATGAAGTACCGAAAACGGACGGAACTTGGCACCAGCAAAACATCGGCATCGATTCGAGTGATTCGTAACAGAGTTATCACGTTTTCCAGAGTTCAAACGGTGGGAAATCCAAAGATCGATGACGGAATTTGTAGTTAGGAGATCAAAGGATGTTTGATAGTGTCCATTGGACACTCCACTACTGTTGTAAGACAATTAACTAAGGATCCCAAAATAATGTTCCTCGTTGTAACATCAAAGGCTGTTATTGGTCATTGTTGTCAATTAGATCACAGACCAAACACCGTAACGAGAAGCTATTCCTAGGCACAAAGGCCCCGCAACCTAAAGATCAACCCTTAGCATCTTTAAAGATTGCTATTCGTCGTAATTTACAACCACCCTCTCAATGACGATAGCGGAACTTCAGCAACAAAACTGGCTCTAATAAGTTTCATCGTTTCCCTTTCGCTGAACTATCATGCTTATCAACAAGTTTTTCGGCTTGTTTGATACTTTCCCAGAGTTATGATCGAGAAAATGGGCAAACAAAAACGGATCTTCGAAGAGGCATTGAATAACAATCGAATGTCGACGCGGCGTGTTCCATTTTAGAAAGGAAAGGGGAAATGACAATGAAATGTAAGATGAAATGAAGATGGGGAGGTTTTATAGTTTCTCGAGAAGGGTGCGGATCATTTTATTCGCTCGCTCTGAGAAACTGCGGAACTTACGCACAATTAGGACACATCTACACGATTTGATGAGAAATCGAACATAGATCTTTCTCGTTGTTCGAGATCGTTGACTCATCGTGAACGCTGACGTTGCATCTAGTCTCTTCTCATCATTATACACATTATTTGTACTGCTAACTGTTCCAAGCTACAACTCTTCTCACTCTAAACTACTTGATTTTTTAACGTTATACCCTGTTTATTTTGCGAAAATTGTACAATAATCCCGACTAGTACCGCATTACTCCAGGCCGTAATCGAATCAACTCATGTCTGGATTGGCTCCGACCTCCAATCTCTCCTCTCCACTCCACCCTAAACGATCCCAGCTGTGCTATCACTTCGAATTAGCGTTCCTTTCCGTAGTTTTGGTCTAACTCTCTCCATTCTTCATGCTCTCTAATCTCTCGTCTGCACATTTCTGGAGAAACTCGGCGAACGATCCTCCATGGAAACTGCGAGAGTCTCAGTTCTTCTCTCTCTCTACTCTTCGAACATTGTTCATCTTAGCAAGTGTGTATGCAGTGTGAGCCATTTGTTCACAATTGAGGTGGAATTTCAAGAGTATGGCACTAATCAACACAATTGAACGCACGAAAAATCACTGTGTGAGTGATACAGAAACTAGAAAACATGAATAATAGTTTGTGGCCGTTGAGGAAATTCGAAATAAGATAAGTGACAATATCAGAGATGTTCAATTCCTTGGCATTTCATACCAATTTCGTCTTCAATTTACGTCAAAAAGAAGGGAAATGCTTGACGTAGTAGAGCCGTTGTGCAAATGGGATTCAATTACGTTACTTTCCTACAGAAATTGATGACGTCAAGATAAAGATGATAATTCGCTCATTTTGTTCCTTTTCGAATCCTCACTTTGGATGTGCCCGTAACAATTGAGAACACTGTGAATCACAACACAATGTTCGCTGATCATTTGAGGAATTTGAGCCCCGTCTCTAATTCGAAATGGGTGCAGATCTCAATACCTCTTACCCCCCCCCCCCATTATCTCCGAACGAACCCGTCTCTCCATTTTGCATTATCTCTAGTTAGTCAGAGAGGCAAATCACCTCCATCACTAATTTACAGATCACAGAACAAGGTCGGGCAGGTTCGAAATGTTAGAGATCAGTTTCGATCGAGGAATCACGTGTCAAATCACGCATTGTACTGCGTTTCTCTCTCTTTCTTCACACCTTTCTCGCTTGTACGATCACTAGAGAGAAGGGAATAGGAGAGCGTCACAGCTCATGGTTCCCCGTGCTCGAATCGTATTGTACAGCGTTTCTTTCTCTGTCTCCGGCTTATTTTGCTTCTCTGACCTGTCAGAGAGAAGGTAGAAAAGAGAGAATCGCATTGTAAAGCTGTTCTCCCTCTTCCTCCACATTCCTTTGTAGCTCTGATCGTCCAGAGAAATTTGAAACGAAGATACTGACATCGCACGTGAATAAATGGGAAGAATTTGAGATCCCCCGTCCTTCATTAGCTTATCTCTTCTAATTCTTCTTGGCTAGGGAGACTGCGGAACGGATAGACTGACATGTAATCGAACTGTCGTTGAAATGATCTCTACTGGGGTGCATTTCTCACTCCTTCACCTCCTTCATTCTCTACCGTTTCGTTCACTAATCATGGAGAACGGAGAGAGTAGCATTTATCTTATCGAGTGATCGGCTATTAGGTGCTCAATGATCAGATCTCAAACACTTCTTTCCCTCATTGCGGAACTAATTCGTTTGAGATCAAATTGTGGTATCTTCTCCCCTACTTTGAGGACGGAAAATAGGATTATGAACTGAGTCACTGACGCAAAAGATTTGACATGAAATACGTGTCAATCATGTGAAATATTCTCCGTTCTTGATGTCACTGTCTCGATCTTATTTTAGGAGTGCAACACTACAAACTTCATCGGGATGATACTTTAAAGAAGCCGTCCCACGAGTTTTTTCGTGCACAATCTGGAAGCTCAGCCATGTTTATCCCTTGAATCCTAGTGCAAATCCGAAATTTGAAGTCTCTAGCTCAACTTTGAAGCGAGCTATGCGCGCTCAAAGTTTTCCGATCACGCAGGGAAAATCAAGATGCGCGGTGCAAAGGGAAGGGGGAAGAGGGAGAAGGGAAGGGAGAGGGGAGGAGGAAGCACTCTGTTTGTCTGACTCTCTCGCTCTCTCACCCTCTTCCCTACAGTATTTTCACTCGCGGCGCAATCCAGTCGTGGTGGGAGCCTATCATTCCACCTCGTGGGACTCCTTCTTTAAATGTGCCCTGACGTTTCTCTTTGAGGAGTAATGAATTGAGAATTCATGTAACTGAAATAAATCACACCGCCTATGTTTCGATGATTTACCTCCACAACACGTCCTGTTTGTCAGGCACAGCGGAAATTAAAATATTGTTCGGATGAATCTTCCCTCTGACCGGTGTTGAGTGTCAATACCAGAGGAGGAAGCATTATCGATACATATCTCGTTCAATAAGAGTAACAAGGAAGCACCTAGAATTCCTCGGCTTCTTCATTACGCACTAACTCTCTACATGCAGAGAAACTGAAGAAAGTAGTAGGGATTCGAGAATGAAGAATCTTCCTCTATATTAACCGTTTTCTCTCGTCTTCTTGAGATACTGAAGATTATGCAAAATGAAGAGAGACTGTACCTATTGACAGCTCGAGCAGGGATTCCAGTACATAATCCTCAGTCTACACTATCTCTCGCCATGCATAGACACTAGATAGCGCGCAGACATGCCAACGCGAGACGACGACACAATCTCGACACATTCCCTGCACAGAACTCGTTACCCAGACGACGGCGAGAAGACGAGATGTTTTCGAATGAGAAGACGAGAGAAGGAACGTCGTCTTAGTCTCAACGCATCAGAAGGGAGTCTAACGAGGTACGTTGTCTGGTTTGGTTGAATTTAGAGGTATCGGGGACCAAAATAGAGCATGGAGAATCATTTTCTTGATTTTGAACCTAGTTTGAACCGAACTCCGCTAACGAGTTCTGAAAATGTCTACAAAAACCCACTGTATCTTCGCTATCCCAACCTACGATATAGCAAAATAATTGGTGAATTTCTTCAGAAATGTCTCCGCTCCTTCTTTACTTGTTAACCGGGTTCGTCTTCCTGCTCAACTTCTTGCTGTGCTGCGTGATTATGATCAAGATCAATGAGTCAGTTTGATCTTTTGTTTTCGTTTTTTGGAGCGGGAATTTAAAAAAAAAACAATGTTGTTTCCAGATGCAATCCCGAGTGCTGCTTCTTTAGTTCGCATACTTTGGTCATTTCGATGCTGAACATACTCACTTGCGTTTACTACGTGACCACCTCGCCGTGAGTGAAAAGATTAAAGATCTATATTCTGACTTTAGAAAATCATACGATTTGTATGGGTTTGGGTTCCTGCAAAGCCTTTCAAAGCCCAGCCTGACGGATAATGAAGGGGTAAAGACCACAATTTTCTTCTCAGCTACTCCCTCCTCATGCTCGCAATGCCAGCCGACATCTACTGGGGCAGCGCCGTCTTTCTTGGGTATTTTAATCATTAATTAATAAATAATTAATAATAAATAGATTATCGCGCCACCTCTCGATGATCTCCTTCGCCCTTTCTCGGATTGTCTCACTGACGTTTACGAGGAGGCAGCAGAATGTTGTAAGTGCTATCGTACTCCTTTTTGATCTTTTCTCGTTGCTTCAATTTTCCGTAAATCGAATTCAGTTTGCATTAAAGGAGGGGTGGCACGAATATTCCGAAGTGCCGGAGAACCGAGCGATACCATATTTACGGTCAGGTCTGGTCAGCTCAAGTGTACATGTTCTGCCTGCTCGTCACGTTCCTCCTTCCCTTAGGATTGGTCGCCAGCTTCGTCATTGACAATCCGCAGTCAGTAATTCAGTTTTTTCAGAATTTATGATTTCTATGGGTTTTTCTTATTTACTAATATTTTTTTAAATCTAAAATGTTTAGAATCACCGTCGAGCTCAACGGGACGATCACGTGGGGAGTCCCGCAGATTCGCGTGAGTCAGTTATGGGATTATGGCTGACCTAGAGTGGAGTTTGGATCGATGCATGCTTGTTTTGACGGCGGCTAGTACATATTCCGTCACCCAATAACGAAGCATCATCATCAAAAAAATTCTGCGTTCATGAATTTATCTTTCCCTTACTCTGTAGTAATCAAACAGAGTGATCCGACTGGTCAGTCTGTGTGGGGTCAATTGGCTTGTCTTTCTCGTCCTTCTTCTCCTCTAATTTCTCTTCTTTCTTCTCTTTCTTCTCCTCCTTCTTTGGTGTCTCGACGTCACTCTTAGATTCCTTCTCGTCTCTAGAAAAATATTTTCTGAATTGAAAACAAACATTAAAACAAAAACAACAAAAACAAAAACAAACCTTTTCTTCTTGTCGACATCGCTCTTCCGGTCATCCTCGTAATCTCGGTCGTCCCTGCAGCATATTTTTAGCCCGGAGGACAGTTTTAAAACCAGACCGCCGAGATTATTATCGTTATTTCTAGACGATTGGTCCTACAGAAGAGTAATCTCACCTTCTTTTCCTCCTCCTATCCTCATCATCCCTGTCTCTTCTCTCCTCATCTCTATCACTTTCCTCATCGTCATATCGAGATTTCTTCGATCGCTTCTTCATCTTCTCCAGTTTGCTCTTTCGACTGCCTCGACCCTTCTTGCTACCACGACCTACAATTACTGTTTCGAAGATAAATCTTTTTCCCGGTCCCGGCTCCAACCTCTTCTAGATACCTCATAGGTAATAAGTAGAAACTCACTCAACTTGCTCTTGCGAGTCTTCCTGCGATCGTAGTCTCTGTCCCGGCCACGGTTCCGGTCCCTCTCCCGGTCCCGGTCCCGATCTCTTTCCCGGTCCCGGTCATCGTAGCTGTCCCGGTCCCCACGACGAAGCCGCACGTAGAACCTGCGTCCTAAATGATTCGTGATTCTCTCGATTCACCCACTTCTCCTTCTTCTCTACAGAATCCGGAATCGTAGGCGTTCTCTTCTCATCGAAACTTTCCCCTCCGACAGTGGAAGTGGTTCGATCCTGGCAAGAAATCGTATTTGAGCAAATTTATGAATTTGCCATTTTGGGGTTTAGAGTTATTCACCTTCGTTCTCTTCTCTTCGAAACTTTCTCCGCCGACAGTTGAAGTTGTTCGTTCCTTGAATTGTTTTAATTGATTTTTTAAACGCGATTTGTGAATGAAAAAAGAAACCTTCTTATCAATGGTATTCTGCGTGTTGCCGAAGTTCGTGGGGACCATCTGAGATTTAATTATTCGCAAAATTAATTAATTAATTAGCAAAATATATCTTACATCGCAAGTATCGTCGCGTCGCGCATCCGTGATAGTTGCGCCTTTTTCGTTCACGGAAGTTGCGTCCTGAGTTGATTATTATCATCTCTAACAAGAAAACCGCAAAAGTTGGCAGTCACATCCATTAAATTTGTTATCACATTTCGAAAGGGAACCCTTAGCTAAGGGAATTAGGGAAGGCCGAATCAACTCTAAACAGATTGGAGAATTGTTTCCTAAAGGGCGAAAATCGATTTTCAAAACTTTGAAAATAACCTTCAGCGCAACCTTCTGCATCGCGCCGAAATTGGCCTTGCACTCCTGCAATTTTTAATTATTAGATAATTAATTAATTGTTAACATACAATTAGAGTCTCGCCGTCCATCGCCGGCCGCACCGTCTCGCCTTTCGCGTTGGTGTAGCTGCCTTTCACACCCTTAATTTCATTTTTAACCCGGAGAAAGTACGTTTCAATCGATTGCTCGGGTTAAAAATGTTGTGAAGAAATTGTATTCTCACATTCGTTGATTCTTCCTTTTTCTTCTCAGTCGCAGCAACTTTCTTATCATCGCTAATTGACGGTTTCGCACCGCTGAATTATTTATTTTTCACTGATTTTATCGCTTGTTCGTCAGACTCTATCACTTTCGCATGTTCTATCGCATTTCTGATCGACGAGAGAGCATTGAGAAATGAGAGAGTCAGAAGGTTGCAAGTCTTACGTCGATGACGAGCTCTTCGTTGCTGCGCTGACACTGACAATTGGATTGGTGGCCTGAATTGGATTTATCAATCAATTCAAAGATCAAAGATCAAAGATCAAAGATCAATCGAGCCGAAGGCATTGAACGCACAGCAAAGCCGGAAGAGAAGCCGGTGAATAGACACGAGAACTCACAGTGATGGGAGCATTCGATTTCTTTTGCGCAGCGTTTACGGTAACTTCTGAAATGGACATTTGAGAGCCGTAAACACCAAAACCGGCTAATTCCGAAGCCGGCAATTAGCACTCACTCTTCTTGCCGCACAGCACGAGTACTGTAGTGATGAGCGCTGCGAGCGACGGCCAGAGTAGAAGAATGGACAGAGACCCTCCTCCTAGGATTACTGGAGGTTACGGTATCGATGAGTGTGGCCACCATAAGGTAACTGTGGGTTATCGGAAAGCAGTATTCGATCCTGGATTACTGTAAGCTACCGTAAACATGAGCGCAACTACCGTATACGGTAATAATGGGCAATCGATACCTGAGTCAGCCATGGTCGCTGAAGAGGAGAGGGAGACGACTGCTCCTCACGGCGCGGAGAGTGAGAAATAGAATGGAGAGATGAATGGAAGTGTAGGAAATCACGCAAATCTCTCGAATGCAAAGTAATAATTGAGGAATAATAACAAAATGTTATTAGCTCATCAATTCTGCTCTTCATTATTCCATGCGAAAATTTTAATACATTCGATTTTACAATAATTTATCAGTATGTGATCGATTTCTTTGTTCTTCGAAGTTTGAGCGACTATTATCGACTTCTTCAACGCTTTGTCGATTTCTTGCTCTCAGTTTGAGTGGGATCAATGGGAGGACAGTTTCCTTCTTCCATCTTCTCCACTTTCTTTTCCTCCTTCTTTTCATCCTTCTTATCTTCTTTCTTATCGTCCTTTTTCTTTTCTTTCGTATTCTCTTTTCTCTCTTCTTTCTTATCCTCCTTTTTTTCTTCTTTCTTGTCCTCCTTTTTCACTTCTTTCTTCTCTTCCTTCTTCGGCGTTTTTCCATCTTCGAAATCGCTCATAGTATACTTCTCGTCTCTGCAATTTTTTACTTGTAGATAAGCGGTTAGCGATCAAAGTTTCCTCCTTTCACCTGCTTTTTTTCTTGTCGAAATCACTCTTTCTCTCATCGATTTCTCCGCCGTCCCTGAATGAAATTCATTTCCATCAGATCACACCATTGCCAACCTTCTTCTATCTTCATCCCTCTCACTTCCCTCATCTTCATCTCTCTTCGATCTCGTCTTGCTCCCACGATTCTTTCCTGAAAGGATACTGTAACCAATCGATAACCCCTGACCTACTCATCTTTTCCCTCCGAGACTTCTCGCGATCACGTTGATACTCCATCTCCCGTTCCTTCTTATGATCCCGATGACGTCGGTTGTATTTACGGATGCGTTTCTCCCGATCTCTCTTTCGTTCACTGTCCGTGCGGATGGGTCTGCAATTGATGGCTCCGGATCTGTCATCAATTGACGGCTCCGGATCGATCATCAAATGACGGCTCCAGATCTATCATCAATTTACGGCTCCGGGTTCCGGCTCTCCGCACTCACTTCTTCTTCATTTTCTCTGGAATCGCTGGAATGTCGTCGGGAAGAGCAGCAGGGGCGTCCTCTTCATTCGCAGAGGAGGGCTGCTCAGAGGACACCGTACCAGTCACGTCCTGAACAGATGACTACAGTAATTGGAAGATACCGTAATCAATACTACTCGAGAACTGACGTTAAAAATAAATTCACCTTCTGGCCGACAACTTGTGTTGTGCCCCAGTTGGCTTTGATATCCTGCAGTTAATTAATTAATTAATTAATTAATTAATAAGAAATTTAAATCTCACTCCAAGAGTTTCGTCGTCACACGCAGCTCGCACGATCTCGCCTTTCTCGTTTTTGAAGAGGCCCTAAAATATTAATAATTAATGAAAGCAAATGCTCCTTAACTAATTCGCTCAAACACTCGACTCTCACATTTCCTATAGACACGAGCTTGGACTCCTCTGGTTTCTTCTCTTCTTGTTTCTTCTCCACAGGTTTCGCTTCATCAGGTTTCTTCTCGTTTCCTTTCTTCTCATTCGATTCCCTGTCAGTATTTCCAGTGTGCCATCGATCAGACCACGGTTCGGTTCTCGCCGCGTCGAACGGACTCTTCTCCTTCTGGAAATTGCATTTTTTTAGGCTTTTCGGAAACAATCAATTAGCAAATGTTACTATAAATTGATCACAACTTACTATTTCGGTTGACTGAGGCTGGCCGCTCTCTGCAATGCAAGAAGAATTAGCTGACGGAATGTCTTTTTGTTCACTCAGGGTGATCTTTGATCTTTGCTGAGTGATAAACACATCCATGCCCACTCATTTTCGACAAGCCCGACCACTTGTGGCGGTTGGCCATGCAGCAGAAGCGTGAAGACCGGGGTTTTCAAATCCGGCAGATATCAAAGCCAGCTAATAGCACTCACTCCTCTTCCGGCACAGCACGAATACTGTAGTGGTGAGAGCGACGAGTGACGGCCAGAGCAGAAGATTGGTCAACGACCCTCCTCCTGGGATTACTGCGGGTTGCGGAAGTCGATCGATACCGTATTGAGTACGGTAACTACTGAAGACTTCGGTAGGGATACAGTACCTGTGTCAATCATGGTGAAGAGGGAAGCGAGGCGACTGCTCGCCACGAGGCGAAATGTAGAAAATGGAATAGAGAATGAGAGAGAGTCTTGTTGTTTTCGCGCTCATGCAAAGGGTATTATGGTTCGTGCGTATTATGGTTCATTTTTAATGGCAAAAGTTCCTGCACAGACCGGGAGTCGAACCCGCTGACTCTCCTTTCCAGGACTTCTACCTCCTCTCTGGATTCGCCATCTACGGAGTCTCCATCATTCTGTGCACACTTGGACTAATAGCTGCGATAGTCAGGACCAAGTATCCTGGGTGCTTCGGGTGAGCTTTTTGTTTGTTTTTTTAAACTTGAACCTTTCTTCTGGTTCAAATAAGCAACAATTGCAGATTCGCCGCCCGTCGTGTGAGCAACGGCGAAATATCCGTTGATACCTATCAAGGTAAGCATTTTCCGATTTTTTTTCAACATGTTTTCGAAATAGAATTTCGAAAATCGATAATCTTCAGAAGACGCGGAAGACTTCTCCGATGAGCACAGCATCCCGTATGCTGTCGTCGCCGTGATCCTTCTGATGGTGCACTCGGCGGAGTTCGGAGTTGGCAGAGAAGTGCGTTATTCGTCTCATTCGAATTTGTACAATCAATTCATGTCCATCAAGCCTGCATAAATGATCTGTGAATGATGCTAAAACGAACTTCATTTTTAACGCAACAGACCTAGTGCCAGAGCCTTGTATAATCAATAATCTCCTTCCTCAGATGGCCCTCCGCTACGACACCCTCTCCTGTCTCCTCACGATGGCTTCTTCCTCCACTCTTCCCATCTCCCTGCTTCTCTTCTGGCGATGGTCCACGATGCAGTACGAGTTGATGTACTCGAGTGCGGTCAGTGAAGAGGGGGGGGGGGGGAAGATATCAACGATCAACTCAGTCGGTTCTAAGAATCTCTAGTGAACGCTTCATAACAATCAAATATTGTAGGATGATGATACAAAAGATCAAATACACTTTCAGCCCGTCTATCGAGCCATTCGATATGTTCGAAAGCGATTACGGATGTTGTTCAGTCGGCGTAGACCGACCGAGATGGAGACTCCCATCTCCTTTATCTACAATGCCCACAACCAACGAGTCAGCGCGGTGATGCCATCACCACTTTCATGATTGATTCTTTCTTTCTTGAATCTATTCTCAATCTGGCATGGCCACAGTCAAACTCGTGATAAAATGGTTGCTTTGTTGTTGAAAACTGAATAATTCCTCTCCATGACAATTTCTTACACTTGTTACCATCTTCAATTTTGATATGATAAATTTTTCGGTAACGTTGCAACAAACTTATCAATCCTGAGCACGAGGGCTCAGAGGGTGGACAAAAAGTCGGCCAGCGATATTAAATTCAAACGTCTTTTTGCGGGAAACCACGATACGGTAGGACGGACATGCGGTATGGGGAGAGAGCGCGTGCTAGTCACGCCGGGTTAGAGACAGGGGGCGGAGGGAGGCGGAGGGAGAGAGGCGCGAGCACTCTCTCGCTGACCGCTCTCCCCCTATTTCTAATGTATGTGCGCGCGGATTTTGAGCCCTCGTGCTGAGTGTAATACCTCATCGTCGTTGTTGGAAGATCTCTCACAATCCTGTTTTGTGACTACAGCAAATTCTTTGAAACGAGACTACAAGCAGAAAGAAAACTACGTTTTCTTCATTCTTCCGCTCCTGACATCACCTCTAGCCTCCTCTCTAGTTGGTCTGAGCAAGAACCAGCCTTTCTTAGGCGACAAACATGATCTCTTCGGATCTGGGCAGTTAGAGAAACCAAATAGTGAGAGAAATGAGGAGGGTCTGTTCTCGCTTTCACCGCTCCCGCAGCAACCAGCCGAGGATTTCACATTGGCATCACTCATTCACCAGGCAAGCGACTACCGTATACTATAGTATGCTGCCGTTGATTCTCACCCTGATCCTGGCATCCAGGATCGCGGTAGGATATTGATTTTCTGTCTATATGATGATTAAATTATAGGAAGCTTGCTTCACACCAGCATCGTGGAACACAGTGCGCAATCTAGTAGCTTATATTGCTCCTACTGAATCACTGAGCGCATGTCAGGACAGGTGTCTCGCTAATACTCAGGTAGATTTTAACCGCGGTCATTGAATTAGAAATTAATCATGCAGTGCGCCGCAATGGCCTTCTCATCAGCATCCACTTGTGCGCTGCTCGGACCCGATACTGGCAGGTTTGCCTTACAGTATGACATATGTCAATCGATCGGTAGGTCACTGAGCAAGTGCTCGTCGGCAGCGACGCTCTACGTGCGGGACCCGAACTGTGCTGGTGAGCTTGCATCATTTCCTTGTCAGCATGAGATTTTCAGGTCCTACTACCTTGTCCTCAACGACTTCGACATCTACTTTGACGACCAGCACGTCTTCTTCTTCAACGACAACGTCTACTACGCCTCCTGCAACGACGACTACTTCAACGACGACTACTACCAGAACGACGACGTCAACTACATCGAAGACGACAACGACGTTGGGCACGTGAGTATTATCTTTCAGTGCGTTCGAAATTCTGATGGAGAAACCAAAAACCTTGTGCTTGCTGAATGAGATGAAATGCAATGACCAGAAAATTAATATACTTTTCAGCTTGAACTACTGCAGCAACACGTGCGTCGTGCAGGTCGCGCGTGCGTTTTTAAATTGTTTTAGTTTATTTTCAAATAATAAAAAATATTTCAGTGGAAACTGACGATACCCCTGTGACAATCGTTGACGTTGAGCCGTTGTGCGTCTACTCGTGCCCGAGTGGAACAATGAGTGTATGTAATTGCGATCTACTCGAGAATTATCCTAATAGAGATATAGCAAAAAATGACTAATTTTACTGAAAAATAATGACTTCAGGCAACGGACGACTCCGGAATCTGGTTCGACGTCCCGTCCAACATCTTCGCTTGCTACGGTGACGTCTACAAGAAGACCACTGACTTTTGGTGGTCCGTTTTCTCAATGTTATTCGTGTTTCGATCATAATAAATCGCTGCCTAGAATATAACACTGTATTGCAAACGTTCCGAGCAGGCACTCTAAGTGACTTTAGTCCGATGTTCGATCAGGTGCTCCCCGGACACTCCCTACGTCGGCTACACGTTCCCCGATGGATGGATCGGCGCGATCATCAAGTGCACTGGTAAGAACTCCATCCGGGTTAGACCCGGGTTCAACTCCCGGTCGGTGCATTAACTTTTGCTATCACTAACTGGTTAGCATTCATCATCGACAAAAGAATCATCAGGTTCGACAGTCGTCACTCCAACCCGACGCAACACAACGAACTGCCCGATTCTCGGTGACGTTCAGAATCCTGGTACCTAATTATTTTATGTATTTGAAACCGGAATATAATTGACAGACTGTGTAACGCCCATCTACACGGCTCCCGCGCTGGCAAGAGTCGCTGCACCAGTGAGGTGAGTTGTTTTCCTCCGTCTAGTCGATTCAGATAAATTGTGAAAACAAACTACAAGTTTTACCTCAAAGATCACAATTTCGGAGTGAAACACCCCTTTCAAGTCCCATAGTGACGAAGTACACTCTTCTCTGCCCTCTTTGTTTTATGATCAGGACTTTTCTGATCTTTGCCTAATATTTTCAGAATCGGCGGAACTCTCGCCTGTTCGTCTTCCAATCAGAACATGTTCTACTACACAACCTTCATTGTCAGTTCATAAAACATCTATATTGAGTGAGTGTAGTCTTTCAGGGTGTGAAAGACTACAAGCTGTACTGCGTGGAGGGTCAGTGGATGGAGGGATCGAAGGTGGTCACGGGCGACAATCGAGGTCGTCATTCCATTCCAAACGATTCATCCAATGATTATAATTACAATTGCAGTCTACTGTCAACTCGCATCGGGATAACTTTACCAGAGAATATGTCGAATAATTTTCAAATCCAACGATAAAGAGCTTCCACCCACTTGTGACTCGCATCTATCAATTATTCTTGAGGGCTTGTAAACTTCGCTGCCCTTCATGTTAACCCTCTCCGCAGAATCCAAGAGTGCGCATAGCAACATCTTCCGAGACACTATTGTTTCCTCTGTGCGAAACTCGAAAGAAGTCCTTTTCTTTTCCTCTTATGCACTACTTTATGCTACCCTCTCTCTGCATTATAGCAAATCTGGTGCAGATTGCGGTGAGTAATTAATGCGGTGAGTAAATAATCATCGATTATCTGTTCGATCAAAAGGCTGGTTCTTGCTTCACTGCTGGTCCTTGGAACAGTGTTCGGAACCTCGTCAGTGACATCATCAGTACACCCAATCTTGCAGCGTGCCAGGACGCTTGTCTTCAGAATGATCAGGTGGTTCAATTCGTTGCTCATGCAATCGAACACTTGCAGTGCGCCGCAGCGAGCTATTCCTCCGTCTCCACATGTGCCCTGCTAGGCGCGGACACGGGAAAAGTGTTCAAGTGCCCATCCTCAGGCACACTGTATATCAGAGATCCGTCTTGCACGGGTTCGTCGACTCTTCATCACAAATGAAGACAACTGAAAGATGATTCAGCAGCGACAACAACTACGATGACGACATCCACAAGCACCGCCGCCACGACGACAACGCTAGGAATGTACGTGCCTCGATTCTAGAATCTGCACAACCCTTTTGAATCCCTTTCAGTGACAAGGAGTGCGCCAACACTTGCTTGATTCAAATCGCCAGTGAGTTTCTTGCTGTAGATTCACAAAGTCGTTTTTTTTAATTCACAGGAGAATCGTCGGTGGACCCCGTGATGATCGTGGACACGGAACCGCTGTGCATGATCTCGTGTCCGAGCGGATCCATGACGATGAGCTCTAATGCTATTTCGACACTGTCCCAGGGCCCTAGGGATCTTCTTGAATGGATCTAGGTCGGATGAGAACCAGAAGTAGGCGAGAGATAACTGTTATATAACGGAATTGCGGAATTGCTCTCATCCGACCTAGTGCCTCCTGAGTCGATAACCGTTGGCAATGCATTGGTTAAGGCGTGCGACGAGGACGGCATCTGGTTCGACGTCCCCAACAATCTCCTCGCCTGCTATGGCGTCGTCCACCACAATGTGCCCACGGACTTGAAGTGGTCAGCGTTGAGACTTTGTTGTCCAGTATTTCGAAATAAATTCAGGTGCTCCCCTACGACTCCCTACGTCGGCTACCTCGATCCCGACGCCTGGATTACAATTGTCGTGCAGTGCTCTGGTCCGTTTTTCCACAGAACTAATCTCATAAAGTGCCAGTTCAGGGTCAACCGTCGTCCCTCCGCTCCGCGCCAACACCACCACTTGTCCCATCATTGCCGACAGCCCGAGTAAGATCTACTCTCTCTCTCTGTCCATCTCTGTTCACCCATCTTCAACCCCAATTCAGCATGCGCTACTCCCGCCTTCGTCGGTCCCGGTTGCAACACGGCACTGCACAAGTGCGCAGGGGCTACACGAAACGGCGATACACTGGAGTGTCCGACGGGTTCGGGAGGACTAATCATCACGGCTACCAACAAGGTCAGAGGTAGTGTTATTCAAAGATCAAAGATCATTCCAGGCGACTGAACCCCTGAAGTGCATCGAGGGGCAGTGGTGGGCAGGAGACATTGTGTATCCAGCTAATACTCCGGGTCAGATCTTTAGTATCCCTTGTGATGAGTGAGCACAATCGTTTGCAGTGTACTGCAAGACGTGCGCTGATGTGCACTTTGGAAGCACGATTGGATACAATCCGGATAATAACGTGTTGCCGGTGAGCGAAATCTCGTTGTTGGTCGCCAGGGCATTCGAAAAAGAGAGCACCCCAATTCTCAGACTCGTTCGGCGGACGGTCTCACCTACACGTGTCCCGCACCGTACGGAATGTGGTTGGCCTACCATCCAGCTGGTTTGCATGATTATTTCCTCATTATCCATTAAATTCTCTAGACCGCAACTAAAATGATTGCAGACACTCCCGACATCTATTACATGCGTCGAACGACCGCATTTGAGTGCGTCGCTCCAGATTACCTATGGAATACCCCGGGTGAATCAGGGTTACGTTGCTAGAGTATAATAATCCTTTACAGGCGTGGACCAAGGCCCTCAACCAACGTCGATGATTGCCGATTGGCTGGAGAGAGGGGAGGAATACGATGTGGGATGCTCGAATAACGCCTGGTTTCTCTGGGGCAACTGTCCTCAACCGAAGTGGGTCGACCCCGCATGCGATGCAAGATTTCACACGTGCAGGTACCAGATTTACAAATCATTGCTTATTGCTAATATCTACATACTAAACAGAAGGCCTACCATATAAGGGAGTTGAAACTAATTTTGCAGTGGGGAAATCCTAGTTTCCATTTAACTGGCCCCCATGTACAGCTTCTGCAGTCATTTTCATTAAATTTCGATTTTCAGAAATATTTCGAAAAACGCGTAATTTCCATGCATTTTACAGTTAACCGGTTTTTTTTTATATTTTCATTTCATAATGTCGTTTTTATGTGATTTGTGTACGATTTATGTCGATGACAACATAGCACTTTTTTTACATTTAATCTTTTATCAGTGTGACAACATTTCATGAGGATCATTTCTTCTTCGAATGATGTCTTCTGTTCAATTGGGAAACGCTCTCGATGATCCGAACACCTGAAATAGGGACAAATCGACTTTCGTTACGCGAAATCGCACTTGGAAAACGCGTAATGGCCTCTCATTCCTCGTCTCTCCCCTAGCCGCAAGTGGTCGCTCTTCCCTCTCTCCCTCCCCATTACGCGAAATCGCACTTGGAAAACGCGTAATGGCCTCTCATTCCTCGTCTCTCCCCTAGCCGCAAGTGGTCACTCTTCCCTCTCTCCCTCCCCAATACGCGAAATCGCACTTGGAAAACGCGTAATGGCCTCTCATTCCTCGTCTCTCCTATCCCGCAGGTTTGTTGCTCTCGCTCTATGACACGTCGCTTACCATTTCTCCTCGATTGGACGACTTCTCGTGCGAACTTTCTCGTCGAAGACATTCAGCTACCACTTCCGAAACCTCCTCCAGGAACCTGGCAAGTGTCTTATTTGTTCGACATCTAAGAATCACAAGAAGGGATCGGGAATCACTTGGATAACATGTAGATAGATGCGAATTGAAGTACTCTTCGGAATCGAACTTGCCTTTTCATGGAGTTCATGAAGGAAGTTTCGGAAGTGGTAGCTGAATGTCTTCGACGAGAAAGTTCACTCGAAAAGTCGTCCAATCGAGGAGAAATGGTAAGCGACGTGTCATAGAGCGAGTGCAACCAACCTGAGAGATAGGAGAGACGAGGAATGAGAGGGCATTACGCGTTTTCCAAGTGCGATTTCGCGTAATGGGGAGGGAGAGAGGGAAGAGCGACCACTTGCGGCTAGGGGAGAGACGAGGAATGAGAGGGCATTACGCGTTTTCCAAGTGCGATTTCGCGTAATGGGGAGGGAGAGAGGGAAGAGTGACCACTTGCGGCTAGGGGAGAGACGAGGAATGAGAAGCCATTACGCGTTTTCCAAGTGCGATTTCGCGTAATGGGGAGGGAGAGAGGGAAGAGTGACCACTTGCGGCTAGGGGAGAGACGAGGAATGAGAAGCCATTACGCGTTTTCCAAGTGCGATTTCGCGTAA
>LS590045.1:233975-251650 GCA_900490775.1 Pristionchus maxplancki
AGAGACGAGGAATGAGAGGCCATTACGCGTTTTCCAAGTGCGATTTCGCGTAATGGGGAGGGAGAGAGGGAAGAGTGACCACTTGCGGCTAGGGGAGAGACGAGGAATGAGAAGCCATTACGCGTTTTCCAAGTGCGATTTCGCGTAATGGGGAGGGAGAGAGGGAAGAGCGACCACTTGCGGCTAGGGGAGAGACGAGGAATGAGAAGCCATTACGCGTTTTCCAAGTGCGATTTCGCGTAACGAAAGTCGATTTGTCCCTATTTCAGGTGTTCGGATCATCGAGAGCGTTTCCCAATTGAACAGAAGACATCATTCGAAGAAGAAATGATCCTCATGAAATGTTGTCACGCTGATAAAAGATTAAATGTAAAAATGTGCTATGTTGTCATCGAAATAAATCGTACACAAATCACATAAAAACAACGTAATGAAATGAAAATAATAAAAAAAACTCCGCTTATCTGTAAAATGCATGAGAATTACGCGTTTTTCGAAATATTTCTGAAAATCGAAATTCATAGAAAACTGCTACATAGATTGTACTCAGAAATGGAATATTCTATGAAAAACGGTATTTCATAGAATTCCCGTACAAGAATCGTGTTCATCAGGGCACGTATTTTCGAAACTAGGATTACCTCTCTGCAAAATTAGTTTCAACCCCCTTATATGTATACATATAAGCATTGCAGTGAGGTCACTGTGAATGGGGATTATCTGAAATGCCCCACAGGCGCCGGAGTCATCGTCACGGCCACCAATCAGGTATCAGATTGATTGACCAGTCAAATGACGATGCACAACTTGTCCAGGCACCATCCTGTCTGTGGGTTTGTGGGTCGGATGGCCAGTGGACGGGGTGCGGCACCCCGATCGCACCAGCAACGGCAGGTACTAAGACCAGTGTCAGGTCGTATCTCACCGTACTTGTTCAGTGTACTGCAAGGCCTGCGCGGACCCGCAGATCAACTTGAACAGTTTCACGGGTGACGGCGTAGTGCCGGTAAGTTTTAAGACTTGGAAGCGAATTGGCTTACGCAATTTGTTAAAGGAACGCTCTGCCGACGGTCTCTCGTTCATCTGCCCTGCTCCCTACACTGAAGTGTGGATGACATACGTACCTGCAGGTAATACTCATCGCTGAGTATTGCCTCTTCTGATTTATTCGTGCTACTCCATCTTTAATTGCTCTTCAGGCGGTATGCCCGCTGGAGCTCCTCAAGATTGGTTCACGAGAAGAACGACGCGGTTCACTTGCTTCACCTCATCAGGATACTACTGGAACAGTCCCGGTGAGAAGACTGACGATGATAAGGGTAGCGACCAGATAGGGTAGACAAATACACTAGAGACTAGGGTAGAACAACCGACAATGGATCACTGTCTTTGATTCGTTGAGGCCTCGACAATGGTCCGCAGCCGAATTCGATGATCAAGGACTTCGTTGAGAATGGCTTCACGTACAATATCGGATGCACGACCAGCGCACAGGCCGGATTCCCGCCTTAGTGATTGGATTTGTGTTCCGATGGATTGATAAATGGTTTCATTTTACATGGATGAGTTTCTACGGACAATTCTGTTGGCCCAGTGACCCCCATCAAAGATCCATAGAAGACGAAGTGTTTCAAGAGGTGGAAATCGCTCGTAGCATCGTAAAAAGACGATATGGTTTGAGGTATTATTTGTTAGTAAAGGATCACGGAACGTAGTCCACTTCTTTCTCGTAATACTTTCAGTAAATTCAGTCGATGTATGAAATAATGTAAACTGGCTTGGTCCCTCGCATTTTCCTTCCCTCCCTTTTCCACCCTGTTCTTTCACTCGAGATTATGGCAGAGCTCACGCAAGGGATTAGTTGATGGGAGACTAAAGTTGAGGTGTTATCGGCCACTATCCGACGTGTCATTGCGGTGCAAATACCGAGCACACCGAAGAAGAGTTTGCGTCAGACTAGACATTTGCTAGCATTTTATTCTCACAACGTAGTGAGTTGAGATTGACTACAAAAAGACGACGCTATTGAACAAGAATTCGAATCCGAAAACGTTGATCTGATCACGAGGTGGAATAAGACATCGACACATCGTTCTAGATCTTCTATTAATCTCTCATCGTTCACGATCTTTGTATGGCATCTAAATCTGTTTCTCTGACAAATTCACGTGATCGGGCACAACAAATTGCTACGTTTGCAAGCGAATGAGGATACTGTTCAGTCGTCGAAGACCGACTGAGATGGAAACGCCCATCTCCTTCATCTACAATGCCCACAACCAACGAGTGAGCGCGATGATGCCATCCCCATTGTCGTGATTGATTCCTTTCACTAGACTCTGATTTATCTAATATGTGCAGAGTCTAACTTGTAAAAATATGGTTGCTTCCTTGTTGAAAACTGTCAGAGAAGATTTAGTCATGCCTAATAGAGTACAATGCAATTCCAGTTGTTAAAATAATCATTCATTTGACACTCTCCTTTCACGATAACATGGAAATCATTGAACAGTACAACAAAAATAGTTCGGATTAATAGGAAATCATTCGTTGTCTTCAAGACTGCATCTCACTCTTCAATGAAGACATCAAATTAGATAGCTTCTCCTGCAGGACCTTGACATACTCATCGAATGAGGACTGAAAGATCAAAGATCAGGGCGAGTTGTGATGAGGATGAGGATCAGAGGGGCGATCAACAACACAAAGGCCACAGAAGTGGATACAGATTTCAACAACTTTCACCGGATATTTGGGTAAAAATATGTTTCACTGTATCCCTAAATAGAATGGATGTCCGGGAAGTTCAAGAGTACCGAATAATAGAAATCAAAGCCCAACCTTGAACCAATTGCCGGCAATCGGTGTGGGATTCTTCTCTCCAGTGATTTTCGAGGCGTACTCAGCAGTGTTGAACCTTAGTCTGCCAGTTAGAGACTCGTTGCCGGCAGTTTTGCCCGAGACGACTGCAAAGGATGATCTCGGTAGGTTCAAAATCGATCGCTTACCGTAATCTTCCGGAGCGATAGTTCGGTTCTGCTTCCACACAGAAAACACGTAACGGTGCGCGCCTGGAATTTAAAAATAATAGTATGGAAATAAAAACAATAACAAATATGGCATGAAACTGACCAGTGCCGGGTGGGGGTCCAGCTCCATGGTAGGCTGCCACTTCGACTCCAGAAGAGAGATCCGGTCCGCCGCCCTTGACATTGACAACCATCCAGTGAAGGAACTCGCGGAACGGGAGGAGTGAGTCGGGGTCTGCAATTTGAATTTTAGGAAGCGATGAAAAATCGAGTAATTGATCTTTGATCTCACCAGTCATCACGACAGTGTAGAGCGCATCGCTTTCCGGAGTCCACTTAACCTTCGGTGCCATGCTGACGTTAGCCGGAGTGAGTTCATTGCCGAAATTCGCCTGAATTGTGAATAATAAATCTGTTTACAATCTAAAAAAATATGAAACCTACCGTAACATTCTCGTACTCGACAGTCAGCGTTTGCTGCGGAGTATTGGGCAGAGGTTCAGGGACGAGCTTGTTCTCGACATAGACACTGTCCGAGAGTACGGTAGAGCTAAAATCGATTATGAGGGTTGCGATTACGGTAGGACTTACAGTAATGAGAGGAAGAGGAGGAGAGATTTCATGGTTGTTGGTCGGATCCAGAGGATGGAGGGTTGAAATAGTGATCACGGAATAACAAAGGGATTGATGAGGTCAATCCGCGCCTGCAGATTATGCGAAATCCAGAGGATTTAGTCGTGTTTTCTCCATTGTTTTTGCGCGTTCGAGAAAAAGTGTAGCGATGATGCATCCTCGTCACAGATAGGGACAGTACTGGACAGTGAGCAAGTGTGATTTGGATTATGTTTTAAAAAAGGAACTCCAAGCTTCAAAATCGTCCCTTGCATGAGTTACAAACAAAAACATTTGTAAATCAAAGATGCATTCCCGAAGTGGCAAACGAGAGATCACTCTTGCCAAAGATCACGTGTCCTGAATCTACTCTAGAACAACACAGAAGGGCAGGTGAATTCAGTACTTGCCAGGTGCGATGCCTCGTGTTTCACATGACCTTTGCGTTCAGAAGAAGAATAACGGAGATCTAGGATGAGTCATTTCAAGGATGCTCGTAGAAACAAGGTTTTTGGATCGATTTATACAATTTCCACTGATTGTGTCAACGATGTGATCCAATTTACAGATTTTCGCCATGTTTTACTATCACGATGACATGAAAAGTCGATTGAAGAAATCTAAGAATTCACGAAAATCACATTCCCTGTAATGAATTTGAATTCCTGATTTGAATTCCCGATTTCTCCTTTCGTGACCTTTTGATTTTCTCATCTCCCAGTTTCGCTCAGACCCCCTGGCTATCGATGGCCGTTCGAATGACATCCATCTTACAGTTACGATCGATCGGAGATCGGATGCCCCCATTAGTACAAATAGAGAAAGACGCCAGCCTTGCAGCAATCCTCCTCTCTTGTGCTTTCGGGTGTCGCTTTATTTCCTTACTCTTACTTCACGCTCATTCCATCATTTAACCAATTGAACCAATTGAAGCTTCTCTCACGTCTGGCAAACGGAACCTCGAAACCTTCGAAGAGAAGCAAGCTCAACAATAATGTCACTCCTCCGTCATACTTTGAACTGAGACGGACGATCAGTGAACAAATGAAGAAGAGCGAATATCGAATCGAAAACGACGCCGATATGTCCAAGTTTATGCAGCTCGTCATGGAAGAACAGAGGAAAGCATCCGCGAGAAGGTTTGTTGCTGTTGTTGTTATTGTGGCCATTGTTATTGTTGTTTTTCATCATCAAAACAACACCTTCCAGTGTTGCGTGCGGGCAACTCTTCCCTCGTGCCTGCACCAACTGCGACGACGACTCACCAACCCATCGCTCCGTCTGTGTCCCCTGTCGCCGAGTCATCTGCAGTCCGTGTGCAGATTCCTTCTTTGAATACTGCCCGAATTGCATGGAATCGAGCGAACTCATTCGGTTGTTCGAAGAGGAATCCAGGTAGAATTTAACCCCCGGGTTCGACACCCGGTCCGTGCATTGACTTTTGCTATCTGATAATTCCAGAGAGTGTCTCATCTGCGTGGAGATGCCATTCAGTAGGACGGCATTCGGATGCGGCCACATCATCTGTACGGCCTGTGCTGTTCAGATGAACAACCAGAATCCGAATGGTGAATTCACTTGCCCTTTTTGTCGAGTCTCATCTGGAGTTTTTGCGCTGGACATGAAAGAACACGTGGTAAACCCTAGTGCTGCTTCTGCCAACGATCCAATTAGCAAGTAAACCCCTCGATTTCCCTCTCATTGTATCTACCATTCCGAATTGAATATGGACAAATAAAGTTGCAACATTGATTTATGTATTCGCTGATTATCTACAATAGGACATGATGATCGAGTCTGAGAGTCTGGCACTATAAACGGCTCAAATAGAAACACATCCGGCATTTCCGATCAGCTTCGAATTTCCATCACGGAAGTGAATCAAGATCCATTGTCCCGCCATGCACTTGATGATGCTCTGACAATGAATCTTTTTTTATAGAAAAATTATCTTTTTCTGCAAGAACAGCATTTTCCCGACAGCTTTAAGAAAAATATGCCGAGATTACCTCCGCAGTCTCCTCCACAGACTGGTGCTCGGTTTTCCTTGCGTGCACATGCCAGAATCTGAATGAATCACTTCCATGTCGATCGGTATTCCAGTACCTTACGAAAGCGTCTCGCCGTTGCTACAGGGGCCAACATTATCGATTGCTGGTTTGGTCCCCTCGGTAGTCGGGAGAGGTGCACAGGGGCACTTAGTGGGGCCTTAATTGAACATTTTAAGGCTTATTAGGTAAGTTCAATGCTCAGACCTGCAAGCACACAAGAAGCGGCAATGAGCTCCATTTGGTAGTATTCTCTTGAGTACATCCAGTAAGAGTTGTTAGGTTTGAAGCACAGTCGGCTGGCGTAGTGGTCATTGGGAAGTGTGATACGAGCTCCATCCAATCTGATGGCCCTGGCGAACAATTTTTTTCATTTTCTCATTGTTCTAACGCACCTGATGACGTAATACGAGGGTTCGTTGCCCAGCAGAGATTCACAAGGCTTGGTGGCATAGTTATCATCCAGCGGATATTGAACGCCCATCGGAGAGATTTGAGCATCGATGCAAGGATCGTTTTCGATGTCGGAAGAGATACAATCCTTAGAATTGGGACACGCTAAAATTTTAGTGAGCTGTGATGAACTGTATTCAAGCTCTCACTATGACATCCATTGCCCTGTTGAGTGTAGATTGATTGGGGCACAGAGCAGGTTTCGGATTTGATCTCGGGTCCAAGAAGTGCGCATTGGTTTTCGAGTGGCGTTATTTTATACGAGAATCCTGTGCACTGTAACCGGGTAAATTTAGAAATGAATTTCGGGCATAAAGCAACGTACCCCAGAAGCTTCATCGCATTGGTACTCACACGATCTTCTCGTCTCAACGGAATAATGGGCGAGTTGTTCATAATGCTTCGATGAGTTCACAGGGACGTAACAGTTGAAGGCTGATGCCACCTTTGATCAGGGTCTAAGAATGAATACTGAAGTTGGGCAAACCTGAACAAGGGGGAGAACGAGGAGCAGCATTGTTGGCTGAATGAGGCCTGCCAGTCTTTCTCTCACTTTATAGACCCATCTGAACTTCTCATCTCCCCATAGTTGCCTAGCTTCCGGCAAGCACGTCAATCGCACGCGTCTGCATGGGAGGAAGGGAGTGGGAGGAAGATGGTCCATTTGATTTCTTGGCTTTCCCCATACACCCCCATGGTTGCTCGGCATCCGACAAGCCCATTACAATGCAATGAGTCTGCCTGGGAGGAAGCGAGGGGAGTATCGCTGTCTATGAGTCACAGTGTTCTGACCCCATTTGTTCTCTCCAGACAATGATGAACATGGGGATTATTTTATTTATTTTTTCCGCGTTACCGTAATTAGAGTGCATACACTTTTGCAATTTGAGATATCTCTGAAACATATCCCGATTCCCCAGTTCAGAATGAGAGTAGAGATATGTTTCAGCAATCTGTCAAGTTTCTTGTTAGCAGTTTGATATATAAAGTGATCGCCCCTTTTCTGTAGGGGTAGAGCTGTGGAGTGTGACTGTGAATGTCCCGGGTGGTGCCGTGACATAGATAAAAGTCAGTACGAACCAACCAAAAATGTACACATTGCTCACTAAATGTGCAACTGATACACTATGCGAAGTTGTGAAACGATTTATTCTTTCAGTGATGCCACAATCTCCTGGAATTTACCGTGAAGAAACTTGGAGTACTCGTCGTAGGATGCCTTAAAGGACAAAGATCATTATTTTATTGTGCAACACATTAATCAAGGTGATAATAAACGCGTAAGGAAGACGAGTACATTCATCGTCAATACGCGAGTTCATTACACCCTTCGGATGAAGATCGTAAAAAGGAAAGTATTTTGATTCTACACAAAACAACATACGCAAGGATTCATACAGATATTATTCATTATTCACCTTGAAGAAATTCCCGGCAATCGGAGTTGGATTCTCTTCTCCAGTCACTTTTCTTGCATACTCAGCAGTGTCAAACCTCGACCGACCAATCAGGGACATATTCGTTGCAATCTTGCCAGGAACCACTACAAATCAGTCGATTAATTCAATTACTGTATTCCGCGGTCAGCACTTACCGTAATCATCGGGAGTCAGTTCGCGATTCTGCCTCCACACAGAGAATACCATGTGGTGAGCGCCTGGGAAATGAATAATTTTAATTAATAAATGTTATCGAAAATTTAAAAAAGAAGTACCAGTCCCAGGGGGCGGCCCGGCGCCCCAGTAGGCAGCAACCTCCACTCCAGTGGACAAATCGGCCCCTTCAGATTTACAATGAGCCAGTGCAGAAACGGATTCACCGGAGCTACGGCATCGGGGTCTGCATGATTTGTATTTGTTTTTAATTTAGAAATAGGTCTCACCGGCCCATATTAGCGTGTAGAGAGCGCCGTCCTCACCATCCCATTTCACTTTCGGTTCAGCTTTCACTTGCGTGGGTGTGAGGTCGTTGCCGAGGTTCACCTATGTTTCGTGGTTTCAAACATTCCAAAAATAGGATCTCGAGAAATTCGTCTTTGTTCGCGTACTAATGCACCTCACCGTAACGTTTCCGTACTCAACGATCAGTGTTTGCACGGGGCTGGCTGGTAATGCATCAGGCACAATCTTTTCATCGACATAGACATCGGCGGATACGGTAGCGCTAAAAGGTTACGATAGCTATTTATTTATTTATTTTGTTTCTTTGGTAACTTACAGTAGCAGCACCGATAACGCAAGTAGAATCATGGTTGAAGGTCAGACACAATGGTATGTAACATACCGTATGTTCGTTCAAATAATTTTTTGAGAAAGTGAAAACAAAATAAATATCGTGGAAGAATATCGCACTTCCGTATGGAAAGGCGCTGATTATTGTTCCATTGCATTTTTTGTCGGTTCATGTCGTCAAAATAATACAGGGATGGAAAGCGAAATTCTTTATTACATCCTTATTACAGGAAACAGCAAACTTTATTACAAACGAGCACGCATATTGCAACCGGAGGTGTGACTTTTTGGGAGAGTCAGATCGAGAAATTGCAGTTTACGCCCTGGGAATTCCATTGGGAAAGACGATTGCGGCAAGTTGGTCCATCTCTGTCTTCTGCACTCCGCGCTGAGAGTCGTAGAGGGCGCGGATCTGCAAAATTGATCTGTGATCTTTTATCTTAGCTACGAAGTCGTTTACCTCTTGTCTCTTCTGCGCGTCGGTCTTTGTCTTCGAGAAGAAGATTCCTCGGATTTTAATGACGTTCATCTAAAAAATCGATTTATAAGCGAAAAATCGCAAGGATAATTTTATAGCTTTGTTACAGGCCTTTCACAGATCAGACACTTCCGTACTCTACATCCCGATAGTGCTAGCAATCTCATTTCAAGAGTCAGTAAAATTCAACCATTCTTCCGGAAGGTGCCGCACTCCCTATCATTCCCTTTCTACATCTCCCTTCCCAATGTAGAGGTCGAAGTCTCACAAATGCGCAATCGCATTGTGACAATCGCCTAATTCGCTCTCTTCTATGACGATTGATAAGGAGATTGAGGAAACACGGAATGGGAACATTCTCCGTTTTGATAGCCCTAATTGTTTTCGGCATGCGGTTCCTTGAATTGGGCGATCCCGGAACTTCCTTGGCAACACGTCATGTATCGTCAGAGGAAGGTCAAATTCTGAGAAACTTCGTGCACAAACCTGCGTTTCCGGGCTCATCTTCGGGAAGAGCGTCTTGATTCGCGTCATCTGGGCTTTCTGAAACATACGGTTGACAAGGTTTTAGAGAAGTCGCGAACTCTTAAAGGAAATGGGACATGAACTTATAGGAAACTTGAGCAAAATACAATCAGTCAGCTTTGACCCACCGATAGCCTGGGCATTGCCAATGCTTGTGCATGACAGTAGGTGGCGAATCCAATGAGAAGAAGAGAGGCGAGGATCAGCTTGTTCATTTTGGGCCTTCAAAGAAAGAGAATAATGTGACGTGCAGGAGATCATGCAAGAAAATTCGGAATACATTGTTACACGTGATGATATGATAGGTAATGCGATTTTTTCTGGAGGTAATGCGATTTGGGAGGGAGGCAATGTAGATAGAGTGTCAAGAATCAATGCGACGTCAAATATTTCGATTCCAGGCAAAATTGTACGACTTTTTATTGAGAAGATCTTCCAAAACAACAGTATAAAATAAGAAATCACAGTAGTGAAGGCAGAGCAGATCCTACTGAAAAATGGCACAAAATTGTGATCGGAAAATCTGAGAATCAGTGATCATACAAACACGATTAATTCATTACCAGAGTGCTTTGGTGCGATGTTTCTAGTTGGGGTATTCTATGGCTCGACCAGCAATTTGAATCTGCGGTTCTATGGGTCAGAACGGTGAAAAGTGAGAGGGTTCAGAGGTCGGGGCGCGCCTTAAATGAAAGTGATACGGGGGGCGCATTGGCACTTTTCCCGTCCCGATGGCATTTGCACTCCCAATTGATAAGCAGTAGAAAGTTGTTGGCGATGCAGACGGGAACGAGTTTCCGCCAGTTTTCAAAACACCGCAAACAAGGCGGTTTTATAGCAATCTAAGCAAAAATATGAGTAGAATTGAGAGAGATCAGGAAGTGTATTTCGTCGCGTTTTATAGACGATTTTTCGAGTTGGTTGAGTGATTTGATTGTACGCCCCCGAGAGTCGATTTGCGCCTATCGACTCAACGATGTTATTATCGCATTTTCTATGGAGGAATTGAAGATGAAAGTAAGAAGAGTAGATAGTAAGAGTCGAAGAACAGGATTGTGTTTTGTTGCAGTGGGGTGTTGGGCGAGAATCGGCAAGAAGTCTCGGCAAGAAGGTTACTTTGCCGAGTTCGGATGAAATCAGACGAACTTCTGGCCATCGGTAGGCGAAGGCTTCCTACGTCATTAAACACGGCAGTTCAGAGGGTAGAAGGAGCAAAAGTGACGTCTATTTGATTCGAACGCCCACTGACTAAAAAAAGAGTTCGAGAGATATGAGAGCACTTGAGAGCCGTCTCTAAGTGAGAGGAAACAGCTATGAACATGATCATTAACTGCATGTTCCGGAACCTTATAGTTGCTTTTTTCCACAGGGCTGAATTGCAATTGCACAAAATACCGCTATCAACAAGGCTTTATTTGCATCGTATTTGCACAGCAGCATAATGGAGTGGATTATCCGAAGAGATTCTTGATCGACGAGGGAAGAGTGTTGAACATCGACCCGAGGTTGGAGAAGGAGTCAACGACAGAGGATGAATTGGTGGGAGATCCTCCTGCTCCGCCGGGTAGAGAGATGTTGAACATGGTCTGAACCAGTACTTTGCATCTCTTATCTCTACTCTTTTCGTGATGCTAACGTTTGTTGCGTTTTACTGCACAAAACTACTGCGTTTTTGATGTTGTTGTAATGAGTGGAGGAGCCCACTACCTTTATTTTATCGATGATTGCGGATCCATTGTTTCCTGACGCTCCGCCCAGAATCGCCGCGAAGTTTCCACTCTTGAGCGCGTCTTTGATCTTGCTGATCGTGCCATTCGATGCGTCCGTTCCATTGAAGAGTCGATCGATGAGCGAGAAGTTGCCTGCTTTGAAGCCATCTGAAAGGATGATGGACTCTCTCCATTTCGCATGCTCTCTAGTCGGTTAGAGAAAAGAAGGAGTTTCTGCTTCAACTCCTTTGTCTTCCTCTAGAAATGGACTCAAAATTACCTAGCAACCGGCCGATCGACGAGGCGTTTCCGAGTCCCTCAAACTCGCCCGTAGCGTTGGACCAGAATCGATCGAGGATCGAGGAGTCATTGCTGAATTATTAATTAATTAATGATTAAATAAAATCCAACCCGAATCTCTGCTTGATGTTCTCCACGAAGCCTCTGTCGCTGCCGTTGAAGAGGTTGTCGATGAAATGTCCGGAATGGTTCTGGAAAGCGTCGTCGTTGAGAGAATCAGACGTCGATGACGTACTCTTCCTCCGAGGAAGTCATCGACGAAGCCATCTGAAGCGTTTCTCCATCCACCGATCGTCCCGTCTGGTCTGGGCCTGAGTTATCAACGATGACGTCATCAAATTCAAAACCTATGCATTACCTCGGCCCTCCTCCGCCCAGTCTCATCTCGAACAGCTGCTCCAGTGAGGTGATATTCCTAGCGTACGCGTATTTCTCCAGGCAGTTTCGTTCATCTTGACTGAGGATCATGGAAAGGTTGTAGCGGAGGGTTTGAAGCACCTGAGATCAATCCCTAACACAGAGATCAAAGATCAATCTCACATTGTCGACAGTATTGTTGGCCAGTCCTCTCTCGTTGGCGAGACTCTCAATCTTGTTGAGGACGTTGCGATCCACTCCCAGTTGCGCAGCGAGGTTGGGGTTCTCGCGAAGAGCCTCGGACAGGGTCTGAATTAATTATTCAATAATTAATTTAATTAAAAATTAATTAAAATACCTTATCAGTGAGATTGGCGCGCTCGGCCGTTGCGGTGATGCGGTCGATGCCTGATTGAGTGATATCAGTAAGTGTCCACACCGCCGGCGCGATTTTTTTAACGCCCCAGAGGCCCTTTGGCGGGACAAAAGGAGACCCTTTTGTTATAGGTAAAATAGCCGTCGTCTGGATTGGACAGACGAGTGTTCTGTCTCTGACCGGCGACAGAGCATTACGAAATGAGAGATTGATACGAGACATCAAAGAAGAAGCCGATGGCCTACCAGGAATGGCCAAGTTGCTCAGAATCCGCTCAGCGTCGTCAAAGTTCGCCGGCGCTTCGGGTAGATCGATCACGACCTGGAATTTCGTGTTGAGACACCCTAGACGGATTACTGTATCGATCGGTCGCATGCAGTATGCTCAGCTCGGAATTTCCATCATCTTTTTCGATAAGACCACAAATCGATGCTCTTTTGAGCACACTCGACTGTATGGGATGAAGAAAAAAGCGTAGACGTTCACCTTTTGGGCTCTAATCAAAGGACCACGATGATGCGGCCAGAATAAGGACCACAGCAATACTAATTCCATCTCATCCCTTGACGTTTACCTCCACATCGATCTTCCTGTCGGGCTTAAGGGTCTCGAGAGCGGCCTTGGCCGATTCCGAAGCTTTTTCGAGCACTGCATTCAACTAAACATCAATTTATAACACGATTTTCGAAGAGATAAATACCCTGGCCTTTGCTTCTTCCTTGGGCAGACGAGCCTCGAACACGGCCTTCAGCTTCTCTGCGACCTGAATTTATAATTTTAAAATTATTAAATTAATAATGCTAATTGCCTCTCGAGCTTCCGGTCTGAGACTGGCAATGCGGTCCTCGAGCTCCTTCCTTAGGCGGAGCTGAAAATTGGTATTTTCGAAAATCTTTTCGAAATTAAAGACGATTTGTGCTTACAAACTCCTCCGATTGCGCTGCAACACATGCGATGAGAAGAAGAGGTAGTATCAGACGAGCAATCATTCCGTCAGTAGCTTCCTTGTAGGAGGATGAAGGATGACTGGTGGGTTTCAGAAAGGGGGCTGAGGGGAGGATGAGAACAATGGAAGGCCTCCCGTTACTTAGTGCTGAGTTGGGCCTCTTGAATTCCCTTGCTATCTAGTCGGCGAGAGGAAATGAGAAAGATGGAATCTCTTCGTGAAACTGGAAGTGGTGACTCAAGAGAAGAGTGGAGTTGGCGTAAGGAACTAGAGAACCGGATCGATAATTGATGGATGATTTGCACTACATTTTACTGAATTGCTCAAATTTTTCCGGGCATTCAAGACTCCAATCAAGACTAGCAACCCTGTAAAAATTATTAATTTAGAGAAACAGTGAAACTCATTTCATTTTCGCCTGTGCACCCATTTGTCTGAGAAAGTGTAGTCAAATTCAATGAGTAGCTGCGCTAAGTGTGTTTCCGTCTTCCAGTAATCATTGACCTCTTCGTACCCTTCTCGGAATATCAAAGTTCGCATCCTTCGACGCTAAAACTGCAATGATATGGGAGGAGGGGAGACGAAGGAGCGAGGGAAGGGCGAATAAAATCACTGATAATCGGAGATAAGAACGCATCTCGTCAGTCTCGCATCGGCCCACTCTCTCAATTCCACTCTCGTAGACGAATTAGACGAATCGATCGATCGCCCTCAATCTACAGTATCCGTTCGTGGCTTTTGCTTTTCCCATTTGGTCTTATCCCCAGTCCTTCTCATGCTTAGTGTATGCTGAACTAATGGTACACCACTTTCGCCCAGTTTTCCCAGTTTTGTAGAGGGTGAGTTAGAGAATCAACTCGTCTCTTGATTACAGTACGCTTAGCATGACTTTCTTACCCTGATTCCTTTGCAAGTTAGTTATGCCTGAAATAGAATTATGTACTCCGTTGTCTTCTGACTGCGTTCCTAATCAGCAAACAGTTAGGGACCAATCAGCCCACTTTCCCAGACGATTATTGATAGGCAGTTATCACCGATTGATAGGGAGAACATCTACACGGTTCGAACGTCTGCCACCTTCCTCGGCATTGATTGCCTCACTAACCACCCGCATTCTGTCCTAATGATTGACAACCTAGAACACAACCAGATTCGATTAGTCCTACGGTTTGAGGGATTAGCCCAGTGTCCACCTTCTCAGAAATCGAGTGACGCGGCTTAGTTGCAGTTCACAATGCTGATTCTTGATTGACAGCCACAGTGCTACCACATTCCTTTGCATTGGCTTACGCAACTGTCCGGGCAGAATGTCGTCTCGGTGTTTCTGTTTATTTTCGAAAAAGGGCCCCTGCCATTGACGCTAGGTTCGATGAGAGCTATTTAGCAATGGGTTCTCTGATTTAGTAATTGTCTCACCCCTCCAAAAGTTCTCATACGTGCCCTGCCTACTCCACGACATTGAAAACGATAGTCATCGATTTCAAAAACGTTGATTGATTTCTGCTTTCTCGCTGTATTTCGACGCGTAAGGTCGCCAATCGAGTGAATCAGCTCGAAGAAACAGTTGCCCACGTGATTTCTTGCTACAAAAAAGCAGCAACTTCCGTGAATTTTTCCTCGGTTTTATCACGACTTTACTAGCGCGTATAAGCACCTTTCGCTGCTCACTAGCCCCTTCAAACGATCAATTTATCACTAGCGCCCAGATAAGGATGGCGTGGCATTCTTCGCAGGTTGCAATTCTCTGGCAATGGATCCTCTCAAATTCTCCCCCCGTTTAAAATGTCACGTTTATCATAGAAAAGTGCACATATCGCATCCTTTTGTTTGTCAATCCAACCACAATGCTGGGCTTCTTTGAACGGCGTTTCATTGTAAGTGGAAGTGGTCGTGTCTTACCCTTTTGTGGCTCACTTAGGTTGGAGGAAAGATTCTGCCATGCCATTGCATCTGCTGTTACTGAGCAAGATCTCTCTCAACTCTCTCCACGCAGGCATCTGTTTCCCTAGTCTCTATCCCTCTCTCTCTCCCTCTTGTGATCTCTTCGCCTGTTTATTTTCTCTGATTTCTCTTCTATGAAGCTAGCGCGCCGCGCTTACTGCTGCCATTCAGCCTTTTCTCATTTTCTGCCCGGGGACTTTGTTATGATAACGAGCATTTTCTAACCTTGAACACAGCTATGACAACGGGTACTTTCTGAACTTTGGACTGCGCTTGGCATTTTTGTCAGTTCCACAAATTTCCACGTTTCCTGAGCGTATTTCACGGTTGAACCCTACTTTTTCGGACATTGGACTGCGGTTGAAAGTCATTTGTCAGTGCTTACTTTGGTTGCCATTGCCTCTTATGATGCCAGAGCTGCACGGCATCACTTATCAGTGCTAATGCGCGATTCTTCGGAAATAATCCTTCTTTTCTCTCCTCGATAGCACCGAGAATTGACTGATTACCAGCCTTATCACTCACTTTGAGAGGAAAGGAAAGAAGTTATTCTCGAGGACGACAGACCCTAAGTTGTTATCATTGAAGTTTTGCGAAATTTTTCTCCCATCCTTTCTTGATTCCTCCCTCGATTTGCTCTTATCTTTTGTCATTGAGAGGCCAAAGACTGACAACGAGCTCGATTCCCACCCCTTTATCGGAGAGAATCATTCTCTTTTCTCTCGTTTTGTCTCTGCTCCCACCCAATTATGGACTAACCTAGCGCTAGGACTTGGTACGCGCAAACTTTCGCACACTCCCCTCCTCCTTGCTTCGCACGCTATATACCTTAGCAACGTAATTAGAGGCGTTGCCAGCTCGATTGGCAGACTGGGATAGGCAAGATGAAGGAAAGGCAGGCGCCAGGGCTGCGCATTAGTTTACGACTCTCCTAATTTCGCATGCTCTCTCGCCTGTCTGAGAAGACGAGAGAGTAGGACAAATGAAGAGCATTCAGCTCTGGCATGCACCCACATTCCAATTTTTCTCATCAACAGCTCAGTTCGCTGCAAATCTATTCAGCTAGGTGCATCCGTTGTAAATGCTTCTAAACCAATCCTTGCAAGGTGCGTACCCAAAGCCAAGAAGAATAGGTGTAATTATGTTAGGATTTTGCTCCATTTCGCACATTTCTCTCCCATTTTTCACCCATTCCCATCGTGTTTCCAACTCGCGCGCGGTCAGTTTTTCCCTGTTCGTTTGTTTGCGTTCGCCTCCTCACGCCTTTTTCCCGTTCTGTTTTCCTCCTTCCTCAATGAGTAAACAGTGGTGGAAATCAGCGCGTCCCGCTATCAGTTGAATCGCGACGTGATTTCGCTTGTTGTCTCGCGATTTTGGCGTGATTTTCCTGTCATCGAAAGATCAAAGATCAAAGATCACGCCTTGCAGAATGGTCTTCAACCCCGCTCACTGGCTCGAGGAGAACCGAGGGTGAGTCCGTTCCTAATTTGAGATAATGAACTAATGTCATATCTAGATAAGCAACAAATCTTGGTGGCATATGGGGTGGTTTGTGACGAAAATATTCTAAATGATCGAAACGTCAAGCAAATCGGGTTGATAGACTGTACGTAAGATTCGGGATTCACATTTGTCTGAGCACTCTGACTCTCTCAATTCTCTTCACGCCATGTTGGCAGTGCATGCAGAATTGCGGAGATATTTGTGGTTCCTTGGGTGATGAAGAATTTAGGGTTTTGCAATTCTCAATGTTGGATGTTGACGGGAAGATGCGGCAGAAGGGGAAGGGGATCCCAAACTTCTCATCACTTTTCTTACTCATTGCAGATACGTCCGCGCAGCGGGTACGATTGATCTCGTCTACCTCTTCAGCTGCGTGGTAAGTCTCATTTTTCGACTTTTTATGACCGAGTGAATTTAACTGAATTAAGATTTGCTTAGGTTAGGGTTGAGTTTGGACTTGAAAAAAGAATGCGAGCGATGATGAGATGAGGCATTTCTATCTTACAATATGGTTGTTAGTGTGGTCATAACTATATTATCTACAACGGGTGATATGTAAATGAACTGAAGCGATGATCGCAATTCAAACTCTAATATCTCCCTCCTTTTCAGGGCGATCGACTGTGGGCCTTCGCCATTGGCTTCTTCGTTGCCGACCTCGGCGGCCTCCCCTGGGTCGCCCTGGGGCAACTCTTCGACAGTGGCTTGAAGGTGAGTGTCTTTTTACTGCAGGCAAGAGGACGATACGCAGAGGGAGATGAGTGTAACAGCGTAGACTCAGCTTCAGGGCGATGGTTAATGTGTTGCATGACTCCAAAAAGCCCGTGCAGCCACAATTTAGCTCACCAAGTATGCCCAGAAGGCATCGCCCCTGATAGAATGTAGGACGAAATTATTTCATTCTGGGAATCTTCATCCATTCACTAAAGCACTCATATGTGAGACAGCTAATCGGATTAGGAATTGCATACCGTTAAGCGGGAGGAAAGTGAAACAGGCACCGGATTTTCCGGGATTTCCCGGGGAAAAACAGGACAGGCTGGCAAATCCGTCAGAGTTGATGAAATGTCGCAATTTTTGGAGTATGAGCCCTTGAGGTGATTACCTAAAAGGTGTTTTCTGGATTTTTTGATAGGACCCTTACAATACATATAATTTAAATACAGT
>LS590045.1:285965-297466 GCA_900490775.1 Pristionchus maxplancki
AAGGGATTGACTATGCCCACCTTTTTGTGTGACGCCAGAAGCGATCTGAATTTCGAAAAATAATGCCTTCATGAAAATTTAGATAACGCCATTCGATTCCTCATGAAAAAATAACTAGACTTGCTTCTCAAAGTTTCGAGATCGCGTACATGGTTCACGAGATAATCTTAAAAAGGTGCAAAAACGTGCATTTTTCAAGCAGCCATAATAAGCCCAAATTTGCATACTATCAAATGAGATAGTGAGTATCTGATAGAGCACCCTCAAGTATCCCAGAAACCATACTTTCCTTAGATTCGACTTTTTTTGCTGTCTGGCCAGTGCACATGATTGTTCGATTCTATGGGAAACGGCCTCATATCTAATATTAATTATTGCAAATTTCAAAATAAACGTTACGATTGTCAAAAAAATAGGGTTGTTGCACGGCCATTGTCTTTTCGTTATTAATAGTGAATATAACATGATCTCTACTCGCGTCTAATGCAAGGAACTGAAAATTCTCATCAGATATCCGATTCCTTCTCTGATAACTTACTTTTCCCGAACTCTTCGTCCTTTCGAACGTGCACTCTAACTTGTCGGGAGGATTCTCTGACGCTGAGTTGAAATTAGAAGTTTGGGATCATTTGAGAAGATTAATTGCTCATCAAAGCAATGAATTTCCTTCTTACCTGCTTCGTACATCACATCATCAAAATATTTCCCATATATCTTCTTCTTTCCCTCATCATATTCGCAGGAGAATTTATTCTTGATTGTTACTGGTGTTTGACCATTTGTTTGCTCTAACTGAATATTTCTTACAGAATTCAAGTAACTCTTTATAGATACATGTATCTTCCTCGCAGAATATTGGCTGCAAAAAGACAATAACATCAATCGTTCGTCGTTTTCAAATTGTTGATACTATACACTTTATTTTAGATAAATCATTATCTAAAATTATGAAAACCCTTACTGAAATCGGACAAGGGCGTCACAATTCTCAAAAATTTCCTTGTTTGCACCTATGTGCTTTACTTCGCTGGCAGCTACGGTCGTTATCGAAGCATCGATGCATTTTTCAGGAACAAAGCAGTTCTGCAATATGATGCTTCATCTCATATCGCTCAAAACACTATAGCGTTTTCGCCTACGTAGATTGTTTCACATCCGTCGGGCTTGAATTTCTTGGGATCGTCCGCCCGTGCGAGCTGAGCCAGCGACCAGATGAGTACGAGTGAGATGAACATCGTTCTGAAATGCAGGCATTGAAAAATAGCTTATCATTATGGACAAGGTATTGTGAGAGCGCAGTAAAACGGTACTCATAGTGATCAAGGATCAACATATATTCAAATATTCGAAAAACGTGCAAATAGTCTGCCCACATTTTTGTTTTTCACCCTTCTATTGTTCCTTTTCATCCTCATTCCGGTTTATTATGCGCACTGCGTAGCCTAACGAGTGGTCGGGGACCATATTTTCAAAACTAAGAACCGTTCGAATGGGCTGTGGATTGGACAACAGATAACGGAAAGTTCACACGTTTGCTTATGGCCTTATTCGCCAATGCTACTGTAATTGCCCGAAAACGAAGTCGCGTTTTGTAATAATTTAGAGGTTGTGCTAATGTATGTAGGTCAGAGTACAGATGGGTCCCAATGAAGAAGATGAGGTGATGACGGTGTCGATGCGCGAAGGAAGAAATGAACAATGCTGGGATAGTGACTGGGGAATCCTCGAAGGAAAGAGTAAAACTGAATCAGAACCGAAAGGCGGACGTAAGTACTGTAGGGCAGGCCCTTGGATCCGAGGGCGAAACGAACCTCATTGCACGTCCATTCGATCCGACCTCTTGACGTGGAATGAAGTGGTGGAAATGGAGGGAGGGGAGAGGAGAGAGCCCTTTATAGGGCGTAAAGAAGTATGGAAATCGAACTAATTGAATTGAAAGACGTGAAAAAACGTATAAAATGTGTGTGAATGTCATGAAGGAAAAAGTTTCTTGTAGCTTGTTTCTAGTATCTAATGATGAACAAAATTGTATAAAAGTAAGATTTATTAGCTAATCTGTTCCGGAAGAATCATAGATAATCTGATTTTATTGACATTTCCGTACACTGAAAATAGAGTATTGAGGATGATAAAGAAGTGAAAGGTTCATCTGTAACAATAAACAAGTCTGCTTATCTACTTTACTGGATAGTTCGAGTATTACCGCTTGTTTCTATTTGTAAACACCATTATTTTGTGTGCTCTAGGGGCTACCATGGGGTTACCCGGGGATTAAATGGTAGATTGGGTATGAAAAAGCAAAAGGAAGAGCGGAAGTGCCAACTGACCCAAGGTCTAACACGCGCACAGGATTTAGATGCAGAACCACGAAGGCGACACGAGCAATAGACCAGAGTTCAATCTGTTAAGAGCGAATGGATACAATGGTACAATTATTTCTTCATTAGAATGTAAGCCACCGTTTCCACAACATGGTGTACAAAAGGTATGAGAAGATAAAAGGAAATGTCTCAATCACGCAGCTCAGCATCGGTTCCTTTCGACTCCCTCCTGTCACTATTTTCCTGTCTCTCAGCTTCGCTGCTTGCTTTACTCTCGTCACCTCCTTCCAAGTAACTCCATCAATCACGTCCTTCTGCAAGCCCAGGTTCATAATTGATTATTCAATTTCCACTTTTTGAAAAAAACGCGTGAGCATTGAGAAAATACTTTTTCAAAAATGCGATTTCTTGTTCAGGTTGCTTACTCCCGGCTTATCGCCGAGACCATCATCGATAGTGGAAACATCGTGAGTATTTCATCGCTTTTCATCCTATTCCCTACTCCCCCCCACAATCTTTTCACGGACTGACCCCGAATTACAGGAAGGAGAATCGATTTGGGAACATTCTCCTCCTCCTCCCTCGGCATACCGTACACGAGACGTCGAGCGCAGGGCATTTTCAAATCAGGGACAAACTATCGCGGCGACGGCAGATCAGCTGGCTAGGATTCAATTGGAAATAAATGACTCTCTCGATTCTTCACACTCTCTCGTCAATCTAACCAAGGAGAGCATTGCTGAAATAACGGGACGTTTCGTTGCCGAACCATCCCTGCCACAGACGATCAAACTTCGGAAGGTGGTTGTGACGCGGGCGGTGATCCCCAGGTTAGTTCTGCCAGAAAAGCAGAATCACCCTTCCCCCCAAATCAACGCAGTGCAACCTGTTACTTCAGAACTTCGAGTTGATGGTTCGTCAGATGTCGTACGCAGTGGATTTTATCAATGAGGCAGATGTGCGCTGAAATTTACTCAAAATCATGCGCGCGCACGACTGCGGCGGCTGCTCTCCTTCATCGGTGGTACAAGGCAAATGGTACATTGGTCCGTCTATTTCAATAATTATGACGGACCTTTATAATTATCGCCATGCACGAAATCGATCGAAATTTGATTTATTTTTGATATTTGATAAAATAGCTGTAATGAGCAGAGTGATACGTTTTACCGTAGCAATGCATGGATCTCTGCGAAGGATGACTAAAAAGGAGAGATCATAAAATAATACGTATGTGAAAGTGCGAATACGAGAATATTGACGTGTGTAGTCAGTGAGCTGCGCAGTTATTGGAAAACACAAAACGCTGTATCTCTTCCTCTCTTAATGACAATGCAAAATAGCTATTTTTTATCACACACGAGAAACAGACATTTTGAAACGAAAACTTATCAAAAAAAGGAAAATGTAAAGATAACTGGCGGGTATATCAAGAAATTCCGATGATTCGTTCGGGAAGGATTGGTGTGAGGTGTATTCTACGATACAGTCTTCTTCTTCTTCCATCTCGGATTAATTATCTGTTTCTTCACCTCTTCGAGTCTTCCAGATGATATAATGAGAAGTTTCGTAAAATTTCTCGAGCCTGATATGAATAGGAGACTCTTCGCAGTAGTTGGTCAATGCACTCACAACTGCCTATGGCTTGCGTAGTTTACTCTCACACGTAAATCGTTGATAATGTGGGGGGATGTCGTTCCTGGCTGCAGATTTCCAAAGTCTTCTATCTTTGATTACACAATCTTTGAGAAGAGTCTCATTGAAACTGCAACGGCCAATGGAAATAATGACGGACAGATATTGAATCAACTCACTACTTCAAAAGTTCTGCAGCCGAGTAATCATAATCTGGATGGCATGACTTGAAAAGTTCCCAGGCGCACAAGTCAGTCGTGGGATCGAGGTCATGTTTCACGATACATTCTCGAGTGAACAATAAGATCTCCACTTTTCTTTTTATAGTCATCCTCATGCGTTTCGAAGTCTGTTTCGGTTGCCTAAGTGATTTTTTTAACGAATTAAAATTTCCATTGAAACCCCAGTTTTCAACATTCGAATTTGCAATTTTGTGGGTCATATTCGCAATAAAACCCCACTCACTTCATAATTCGTTTGAATTCCGCGATCCCAGACTTCGAAAATCGAGTTACACGCCTTGCGGTGTCGATTATCACTCCGTGTGAATTTTCCAATGTATCTGTTTCAGCAATCGGGTGGGCAGCAGAGGTCTCCTCTTCTTTCCACTTCACGAAGATCTCCAGGATTGTTATCATTGTGCAGATCGAGTATGCCCATGGAACTGCACCTAACAAAACCATAGTTGTAAAACCATAGTTTTGGAAATATAAACATTTGGAATATCCTTAAAATGCACATAAGAAAATCACACACCTCGAATCACGATTGCCAATTACTGAACAGATGGAAATCCCTTCTTCACTGAAAGCAGGTTGAGTTACATCTCGCACCGATTTCGATCGATTCCGACCTTTGAACACTTCCGTTCGATTCACTGACCTTCCGACCTTTGAATGATCCAACTACACATCCTCGTTTTCTAAAGGATTCTTGGGAAGCGAGGATGTGTAAAATCCTGCAAATGACATTAATTTATGAGAAAATGTAGAGCGAGACAAGGATAAATGCAGAAACGGGCGGCAGATTGAGCGAAATTTAACAAAGAAATAGAGAAAAATAAGCAACGGTGATACCCCATACTATGGTAGCATGAATATTTCAACATAGCAATCATGGTTGCATCCGAAGATCATAAACGGGCGGTGAACAAGGGAGAAGAAACAACCAGCGAAAGGGGCGATGGAAAGAGAGATGGGTGTAAGAAGAGCGGAGACTCTGGGATGTGACTCGAGTCAGCTGTCAATTGATCCCCTATCAGAGGTTGTAGTCACACTGATCAGGACTCGCTCTCTCCATTTCACCCACACTCTCTCGTTGGTCAGAGAAGCAGCGGGATGGCATAAAGAGGTGAGAACGTCAGAAGAGTGTTCTATACCAGTCTCTCTAATTGTTGCTGCAAAAATCGAAGTGATGGAAAGACTTTATCACAATCTCGGAACTCATACTAATTTGATATTTTGGATGATTCAGCTTTCACTGATGTGGCAACGTGAGCGATGCTCGTGGCGATTGTATTTTCATGTAGGCCGAAGACATTGAACAGTGAGGTCTTCCGTCTCATGATGAATTTTAAGTCATCGTTCCTGTTGATTGGGAATTCACCTGAAATAATCAGCAACTAGTGAAGAAACACGATGCAAAAACAAATCTGTCTTGCCAATTTCGAACAATTGCTGCCATAATTTAGAAGTTTCCTGCTGGTGACTTTGAGGAGATTTATAAATATCCGGATAAACCCGGAAGATGAGGATGTGTAAAATCCTGTAAATGTCATAAATTCGTACATACCAAAGGGCAAGAACTAGATAAAGTGCAGTGGCAAAACTACGCGAACTTGCGATAAGAAATAGTGGGAGATGGATGGATAAAAGTAAATGGTGACTGAATGGGATGCAGTGAGGAAAAGAGGCAAAACATGGGCTTAATGTTGTTCTTTAATTTTACACGAGCAATAAAATGAGCATCGTAAGTGATAGAACAATCGATCGAACGTTCAAGAAAGAAGTGTTACTGGAAATGAAATGAAAGTGGTGAAGAAATGAAGGAGAGAGAGGCACTTCTGATCAACAAGTGATAAGAGAGGAGACAGCTGTCGTTCGATCACCCCCAAGATTCCACGGCACTGATCCCTCCCTTCCCCTGACCACTCAGTCTTTGCTTCAGTTGCAATGCGCCAAATTCTAAAGAGAGTTTATCGAAAATGCAGAAGTTAGCTCGAATCCTCATCTTTCTGCTACAGTTGAGGGCCGGCTCAGAATGGAGTGGTCTTCAATCTGCAAAGGATTTTCATTGATCTCTGATTTTTGATCTTTGATCTCTCCTCACCTTCACTCCGGCCTCTTGAACTTGCAATAGTCGAACAACTTCCTCTTCACGATGTCACAGTTCTTGATCGTGTTCGTTTTCACCTGGAAAAACACCGTAATCTATTTTTCAGTAACCTACCACACTCCTACCGTACCCCTACCGTATACCTGAGTGTCGTCGAGCAGTGGCAAGGCTATTGTAGCACTACAGCGTGACCTACCGTGACCCACCCTACCGTCGTACCCTACCGTATACCTGAATGTAGTCGAGTAGTGCCTGGTAGACCATGAGGTACTGCTGCTCCGTCTGGATGGCGCCCCATCGACACTCGCGCAGCTTGAGAAGAACGTCCACTGGCTGAGAAGTGGGAGTTAGGGATCTGACCTACCGGACTCTTGTCGCTACCGTAACCTGTATGCCTAATGAATCGACTGTTGGACACGAAAGAATCGTCTGTTGATTGATCGTCAAAATTGTTACCAATCCCTCAATCTCCTTTACATTTACAGCCCCGAAAACGCGAGAAAACGAGTACTCCTGTTCAAATTTTGACAATCTTTTCCTATTTCCGAAACTCATCTCACATCTCGGAGCGCCTTGGCGTTGAGCAGCGTGATCAGGCTGTGCACCATGACGAACATGCACGATCTGCGAATTGAATCATCATTACGCAATCCAAGCTCCGCCCCTTTTTTAAGCCACGCCCCTTTTACCCCACACTTACTTGGCCAGGCCCGACTTGCACACGACCAGAACGCGGCCCTTCTGCGAAGATCAAAGATCAAAGATCACAGATTGCATGATTCCTAGCCAACCTCGTCCTTGAGCAGTCGCACCAGGTGCAGAATGGACTTGCGCGGCTCCGATTCGATCACCACCTCAATTATCGATTGCTCAAGGCTACCGTAACTATCGATTAACCATCGACTACCGTACCCGATCGGGCCATGAGATGCTCTGCGCGAAGCGGACGATGATCGAGTTGGAGCAACCTCGATTTATTAGTTTTAATAATTATAAATAATTCATTGATACCTTCCGGCAGCACTTCCAGCACCGCTTGCGCGTCTCTCTTGGTTACAGACACCTTAATTTATTCATTATTTTATAAATTATTAATTTAATAATTAATAACCTTCTTGTTGCTGACGAACATCTTGCCGTAGTCCTTGCCGTCGTTCGCGTTCCACGGAATGAACGGCTCTGAAGATCAAAGATCAAAGATCACAATCCAAAGATCACTCCTCACCATCCGTGCACTCCGGTTTGTTCTCCAGGTAGTAGATGTTCGTCACGGCCGACTGCAAAGTGATCTTTGATCTTTGAACTTTGATCTTTGATCTCTCCTCACATCGTAGACCATGCGCCAGAACGTCTCACGGCTCTCGGGCTCGAGCGTGGGTGCCTGAGATGGCCTTTGAACTTTGATCTTTTGACTTTGGACACTCACCGAAGCAATGATGAACTGCGGCTCGACGCCCGGGATGTCTACCTGAAGAGATCAAAGTTATAAAATCAGAGACCGGAGATCAAAGATCAAAGACCAAAGATCAAACCTTGTTCGCATCATAGAAGTCTCCGTCAGGCGGCACATTGAAGGCGATCGTGTAGCGAGTGACGGCGTTCACGCCCGGCACCTGCAATCGATTACCGAGCTTACCGTATCCTACCGTACTCTACCGTACTCTACCGTAACCCCCTCACCTCCTTGTGCTCTCGCTGGAAGTCCGCTCCAATCGCCGCCCAACCCTTGCGATCTGAAAGGATTTCAGATTGCGTAGGGATGACGAAACCAGAAAATTGATCTTTGATCCCGTACTGGTGTTATCCACGAAGGCCTGGTTGCTGCCGACGAGCGCTTCGGCCTTGTGCACTGGCTGCAGTCGGGAACACTCCTACAAAGTCATTTTTAGATCAGCAAAAGATTGCCAGCCCGATGCGGGGCTAGAACCCGCGACAGCCAGATTAAGAGTCTGGTGCTCTACCGACTGAGCTAACCGGGCAGATGTCTCCCGGTCTCTAAGAATAGTTGATACCCCTTCCGACGATGGGTTGACTGGTCGGCCCATCATCGAGCGAGACGTCTTCGTGAGCAGGTTCTCCGGGATGGGGATGAGCCTGGCAAAAAGTCAGTTTGCAATTTTCTGAAGTACGGTAGGTCAGGGAGTACGGTAACTCCTCACATGCTTGGCTGCGCGTCCGCATCCTCGTCGTCCACTGTGGCCTGCAGTCAGTTGGTGATCGATTGGACTACGGTAGACTACAGTAATCCCAATCAGTTCTCGATCGTTACCGTAACCCTCACGCACTTCGAGCGTTCTCGTCTTCTTTGCCTCCACAGTTCCCGTCTTTCTCTTCGTCTTCTTCTGCGGCGGCTGCAATCAATCGATCGATACCGTATCCCTGGCAATACCGTGACCTACCGCAATCGATACCGTTCACCTACCGTACCTTGATGGGTCTCGATCGTCCGCCGCTCGGGCGCACGGCGTTCACATCGATGCCCGTCACCGTGCGATTGGTCGACTCCTCGCGACGCTGAGCACGGTAGATTAGAGGTACTGTAGGTCAGTCGTCGATCGCCCTACCGTACTCCTACCGTATGCTCACCGGCGGCAGGGGCGCGTTGATGGAGGGCGACTCGACGACGGGACGATTGATCGAGTGCACCTGCGATCGATCGTTGGTTACCGTAATCATGAGCTACCGTAATCGATACCGTGTCCGTCTGTACCCTCTTTACCTTTCTCCTCGTTCCTCCCTTCTTTGGAGTGCCCTTTCCACCATTCATCGTGCGCGCGAAAGACGAGAATGAGGGGACCCTCCTTCCCCTCGATCGAGGGACGAGGAGAAGAATGCAAAGTGGAGTGATGAGAGAGTGGGATTAGGGAGAGGCTAATCCTGTTGTGGTGACGAAAACAATTTGTTTGTTGGGATAAATAACAATATCTCACGTCAGCTATGGAGGGCAAAAGCTGATGGATCACTCTCTTCATTCGGATGATATTGTTGCCACGACTAAAGCCATGGCTCGCCAAAAGCTAGGCTGAACGATCAGCCCAACAATAAGCTTGACTTCCTTCCTAACGCCGCCCAATTAGGGTAGCGTAAGGAAGAAATAGTCCTCTCAACCTGATTGAGATGGCAACTTGATTGGGACTTGAATTGTGGCCTACGAAGGCGCGGCGCGTGCTAGTCGCGACGGGTTAGAAACGGGCGGGGGAAGCGCAGGCGAGAGAGCGGGGCTTTGCGCGTGTCCGGTGGCGGGGCGAGCGCCTCTCTTTATTCATAACTAGAAGAGCGTTGTTCACCGCCTACGGCAGCGTTTTGGTCTACGACACGTTTTCTCATGTTCCGCCTATTTCACAACATTTCGCAATCGTTTTGGAAGGACGATTCTCTGCCACTCTCCCTCATCTGCGTCTCTGTCCGAGAGAGTATCTCTGACGCTCTCGCCTGGGGGGACACGCAGACGCCTGCGCTTTATTAGTAGTAGATATTCGCTTCTCCTCGGATTTCCACAGAGATCAGAATGATGAATTCGCGTGTATTGAGTCGGCATGGTCATTGTACATTCAGTGTTAGCCATTCATTCTGACCATTTCAATCCCACTGTGCAGTCGAGTCCCGTGTCAGACTCACGCTCAGTTCCTGGTTTGCCGCCACGCCCGCAAGCATAGCTGTTCAAAACGCCAAAAATGGCGTCGCCACTTCTGTCAGTCCGAGAGGAAATGGAGAATGATGAGGAGGTCACTACTCATCACCTAACTCCAGCCGCACACGTTCAACAGATCCTCACGGTCGGAACGTATGTGGCGACTGTCCAGGGAAGCAAACGCATCGGAAGAAGGCGCGGTGCGTGCTAGTCGCGACGGGTTAGAAACGGACGGGGGAGACGCAAAGGGACGGGGTTTCGCGCGTCCCTTGTCGTTCGTAGTTTCCCTGATAGCTGGCAGTTTGTTAGTAGTTTCGTAGTAGCACAATATTCGGCTCAATTTGCTGCTGATTTCATCTATTCTTCACATGAAAATTTAGAATCTGATTAATCAAGTTTTTTTTAATTACTGCAAGTCCACTTGACTTCGAATTTTGATATTTTCATACCTGCAATTTTTTGGAATCGAGGCAATCCTCGATGAAGAACTGTAAAATGGTATTCGGGAAACGTGTATTTCATTCACAACCACATCAGTGTTTCGGACGTCGTACGAATTAGAGACAACGAAATCAGATCACATTGGGGTTATTTAGGAATACCTCATTATTATTATTATTCAGCTTCCCGCAAGGTCGCCATGCCCGAGCATAGCTTTGCCAAAAATTGAACAAAACGCATTTAGGAAGAGCAGCACTTGCTCTTCCCAATGCGGGGACAAACAGACCCAGTGTACAGCACACGGTCATCTCATTGTCTCTTCTTCCAATCGTCCTCTCGAAAGAGGACGGGCATGGCGACTTGCGAGAAAGCACAAAACGAGTCGGACGTAGGCTGGGCGCGTGCTAGTCGCGACGGGTTAGAAACGCAGTCGAGGAGGAAGGGCTTTGCTTGTAAATACAAAGCGCGGTCACATTTTCTCTCCTCTGGATCTATTAAAGAGAGATCAATTGTCTTCTCGCCCACGTGCAATATAAATTACACTGTCCAAAGTGCGATTCTCGCCCCAAGCACCACAGCGATGGTTCTGGAGAGGGTGATCTTGTCCATCTCCCATTCCCAAATCCGTCATCTTGTGGTTTCCCCCAATCAGGGGGATCCGGGGTGGCAACCGACTCTGGCAGCGAACTGACATCGGAGATAGGCCGGGCGCGTGCTAGTCGCGACGGGTTAGAAACGGGCGGCGGAAAGGCAGTCGAGGGGCGGGGCTTCGCACGTACGCGAGGCGTCTCTGACGCATTTCAAAGGGCCTGTGACATCCTCACATTGATTATTGCCTGACTATTTCTACTATTCTTCATGCGAAAAATAATGAAACCTGTCCTGACCTCTGAAAACTAAAACCTTCAATTTTCAGAGGGGCAGGAATAACTCAATCAGGCTGTCTTTGTTTCACATTCCATTTTGAACAGATCTGATTCTTTGAAACCTAATGTCTTCGATTTCCGGAAAAAAATGCATTTGAAAATCAACAGCGATTCCAATTTCCTGTTCAGTCATTTTGCCACGCCCGTCGGGAGTGGTCTTATCAAAAATTGCCTCCACGGGGGGAGGGGACGGAGCGTGGCCCGCCCTGAGGC
>LS590045.1:303240-362001 GCA_900490775.1 Pristionchus maxplancki
AACGAAAGTGAAAGAGGGCGGAGCCTAATTCCCAGCTAGTAGTTGACTAGTGCGCTGACTAGTAGTTAACTAGTTCCCTGACTAGTTGTAAACTAGTTGTTTACAACTAGTTGTAAACTAGTTCCATGACTAGTAGTTTCGCTACTGCCCAGCAACTAGTCAGTCAACTAGTTTACAACTAGTCAGCAAATACCAGAGCTGGCCTCTCTCCTCCTCCGCACTCTCACGCCCTCCACTGTAACCCGGCGCGACTAGATCGCGCGCTCCCTAGATCCGTGTTGACTTTCTTCAGGTTGACTGGGAATCTGGGCATTTTTGGTTAGCGGGGAATTTGCTCCTTTGACCGATTATGGACCACCTCTCCAGCAGTTGACAAGTATTCTATGGCAATGAATCTCGAAGAGTGAACAGCAGATCAAAACGACACAATTCAACTTCGCATCGATTAGCTTATGGATCTACCGTAGACTACCGTAATCTTCTCATGATCTTCCGTGAAAGTGTGTGAATTGATCTTCTTTGCTATAATCAGAGAAAAAAATTATTATTTATCTTCTCTCAAGACCCGACATTTAGCAAGCAACGGTAAAAAAGGAACAACAATCGATAATCTTATCTAGACATCTTAGAATGAGTTCCTGTAACAATCCTGAACGATCCATTATCCTATCTGCCAATGTATCAACCTACTTCGATCAACGGGGAAAATAAGATAAAAGTAGCAACGAATAAATTATTGCACTCGGTAATGCTAAATTAGAATAAATGAATAACACCTTCTAACTTTGACATGGAAAAAGGACTCGATAAATTACAGTAACGATTCTAATCGATCGATAATATACGACTATGCGAGTCAATCAATCGATAATCCTCCTAATCACTCTCATCACTGTCCATCACTTTCCTCTTCCTCGTCGTTGTCTTCGATGACGTCGAAGTCTCGCGAATCCGACGCTTGAACGAGCCTCCGCCTCTGTAAATCATGAATTAATGAATCAAAATAAATTTTCTGACAGTCTGTAAAGATTTTTGATATGTTTCTGACAGATGATATGTTCAAATTCATGAATCATTGTACTCACGAACACGGGCACACACTTCCAGTTCGTTCGAGCACAGTTTAACCCTGCGAAACTTCTCATTTCTAATTGGAAAATACCAAGAACATGAACGCGTTTGTGACAAAGTATGTTATAACCCGTGATCGAAACATATTGCCTCGGAAAACAAAGTAAAGCCTATGTGGCTTCCTCGGAGCACAACTCAACCGGGTGAAACCCTGACTTTCAAATTCGATAACACCTCACTTCGCCCATCGATCGTACGCTGGACCCTTGACGACGTAGCTCACAATCGAGTAGGGAGTGAAGTGGAAGTCCTCCTACAATTAATTAACTTTTACAGCTACTAAAAGCATAAAAATGTTCCAGAACAACGTAAAAATGCCATAACTTGTGATAATTTCGTCGCATTTCATTAATCATTAATTAGATAAATATGTAATTAACAAAAATACCGTGAGCATATCAGCCAGCAGCATCTGTGTCACAACGGCCTCCAGGAAATCGCGAGATCTGCAATGATTTAGCTAAAATTTCGAAAGTCGGATCGCCCGTCGATTCGCGTTTCACGAGTGCTTCAAATCAATGAGCATCGCATCCTGTCAATATGTGCATGGTCGTTGTTGTCAAAAAACCCAATAAATCCACACATGGCACAAGAAACATAATACGTTCCCTTCCTTCAAACATCCTTGGTTCTAAATCCTCCTCTCCTTTCCCGATCTTCTGTTTTCTTATCCAAGCCTTGTCCAAGAAAATATTTTCCTACTCCACTTTTGGAGCTGCAGTGGCCTGGGTCAGCAAAAAGCCCCCCCCCCTCTCCTCACCTCTGGCTCCTCTTTCGCCTAATTCTCTAGATGGTTCAACTAACAGAGAAATTCCTCACTTCCTTGCCCACCAATGCCGGAATTTGGATGCAATCTCACCTCTTGCTCTTCTTTCCCATCAGTTCGACGAGCTTCAATCCCGTCACTCGTCCGGCCGCCGCCTCGCTGCCACTCGAAGACGTGGAAGTGCGAGCCTGAAGTTGATCTTTGATCTTTGATTTCGGGACCCCTTTCCATCCTTTTTCATACATTATGCCGAACACTCACTGTCAGACAGTTTGAGTTATTACCGACCAAGACACTACAGAATTACTGATGTTCCCATCCTCGCTACATTTCAATTGCCAATGAAACACTAACAATCGCGTTGTTACAAAACGAAATAGGAGTTTAAAAAAAGAAAAATCATAAATCAAAGATTAAAGATCACCTCCTCGATCACTCTCGCTGCCAGCTTCGCTTCCGCCGTCACGTCGATTTCTTCTGCAATGGCAACAAATATTAATAGTCCACTTTCCCAAATATCTCGACTATTCTTTCTAACAACCGATTCTCTTACATTGCCTGCACACAATATCACACTCCCCCATCTCTTTTAACTACAATGATAATTTTTACCGGAAAACACCAGAGAAGCGCAGTCTCCGTAACAGTGATGAGCAAATTTCTCGGACATTGGACGAAAATCGGGGGTTCAGCATAAAATGGGACGAAAATCTGGCCAAAATCTTTTAAATTCAAGGGTCTGAGCACATACGAGGGGAATTCGCGGACAAAAATCGGGAGTAGCCTCCTATATCCGTCCTAGCGCGCATCACTGCTCCATAAAGGTACCTGCAGTGCCAGATGAGGTAGAGGAGGAAGACGAGGGGGAAGAGGCACGCACGCACACGTCGCACGACTTCTGCAATAGTCGCGGATTTATAATCGTAGCTTACTATTCGAAAATGGGAAATGAAATCCTCAACGGTATTGTTGAGTGGCCGTTCAGATCGTACTTGACTGCATTGAGAAACACGAGAAAGGCGAATGTTATCGGTCGTTGGAAACAAAGAGAGACCACTGATCAGTGTTGCAACCAAACTAAGCTGAGGTGATTCCCCATGGAAACACGAGTTCACCAATTACCGTGACATGAAAATTGAAGAGCGGAAAATAATGTTTCGGGATATTGTTCGTTTATTTTCAAATCGTGGCAAGGTATAATTGGATCCAAACTCATCGTAACCTCCTTGTTTACACACTGAAACACGAAACGTGACGATACTGACCAAAAAACCATCCATCGCTTTCTTTCGCATAATCAATTCCTCTTTTTTAAAGTCTGACCCACCGTACCCCCCCCCCCCTCACCTGGCACCATCCCTGCTCCCAGTCCTCCGCGAACAGACCGGCCAGCGTCTCGCGACGACACGTTGAATCCTGAAATCAAATACTACATTTGCCTCGTTCACCCGTGCTTCACAAGGTCATCACAAGCACAGAGAAATGCTACGAGGCTGATATTATGACGTGGACATATCTAATGACGCAAAACCTACATACTTTGCAAGATTTTCATGTAACTTTGTATCAATTTTGCGGATTTTTTTCAGAGGAAAAAACCCGCATTTTCATGTGCTAAGTCGGAAGAACCCGCACCGGTTTTCCATGCTTGGGGATTCCCGCTCGGACGAATGCGGGTTTTTACTAGATGCAAAAACCCGCACTGTTTTTCATGATTGTAATCACCCGGAAAACGCGATACAAAGTTACATGAAAATCTTGCAAAGTATGTAGGTTTTGCGTCATTAGATATGTCCACGTCATTATTATATGAACAGGTATTACAATACAAACATCTAAACCAGAAAATATTCGGCCAAGCAATTTCTATAGGATCAGCCGATCTGCGTTTCATAAGATAATCATATTACCGAAATCATATCTGTCCGCCGTTTTCCTTGAGGAACTTCAAGGTGTCGGAGACCCGTTCAGTTTTTGACATTTTCCGAAAAATTCAGAGGTGACCAGTTAGCTACGAACCAACATCGTTGAAAAATACCCTAAAATAGGGGGTGACCCGTTCAACCGAAATGAATTTCTGTCCCGGAGACCCGTATAGATAGGACGAGAAAAATCCAAGGAGCTCCCTGGGCCAGGTATGACCGAAATGCTGATTCCACCTTGATAGATCTCAGGAACCAATTATATACCATACTTCGTTCTTCAATTACCCAATAAATACTGTGCCCCTACCGTACTCCTTAAGACCAATCAATACCGTACCCACTACAGTATCCTACCGTATCCCCTTCACTCACATTGGCCGCGAAGGCGACCATCTCGTACAGCTTCTCCTTGCCCGTCTGCTCAGTGCACACGATCGTCGATTGCCTGAGAGTACGGTAGATTACGGTATATGCCTATCGATAAATGCACATTTATCTTCTTTTTTAGTTATAAAAAACACTCTGTCGCTGAAATTAGAACACCCGATGAAGACTTCCTATGTGTACACGTTGCAACTCAAAATGGGAAGGTCTAAACAGAAAAGGAGATGCGACTTTGACACTTCTTTCTACTCAGTTTTATCTGTGACATAACTCTGCTACCGTACTCAACCAGGGTTACGGTACCTGAATACGTCGGCCAATCGATACATGAGAATGCAGGCAGCCGGCTGCCCGTCGCGTCCCGCACGACCCGATTCCTAGGCATACGGTAGGTAGGATTATTGATTCGACGATGTTTGTTATTATTCTACTACCATTCAACCGAAAATTGCCGACGAAACATGTACTACAACTCTATAGTGCGCGTGAAAAGTCCATGTTACAAGAAGATTAAAACACCGATAAAGAAAAGGATACGGATCGGGAAAGACGAAAGATCAAAGATCACATACCTGGTAGTAGTTCTCGACGCTCTTCGGAATCGAGTGGTGAATGACGAAGCGAACGTCCGGTTTATCGATACCCATTCCTGATTAGGAGAGAAAGATCAAAGATCAGAATTACACTAATTTCTCAATAGAACTTTCTCCGTCTTTTCCTTCACATGAAAGCGTTTTCACACTGCAAAATGCCGAATGTTCACAGCAGAAGCCTTTCTTAGGAGATTATAACTTTGGTTGGATGGGATGAGCAAGTACTAGGGTTCACTTTTTCAGGTCATTCCACCTGAATAGGTAAAAGTACCGGTCTATTTTACCTGAAAAGGTAAAATGATTTATGAGAAATGATTTTGGGTGACCTGATCTATTCGAATAATTGAACAACTAGTTTTATTATTCCGCGAAACATATTTCTTTTTAGAATTGTCACCGCTCATTTCGATAGAAGGAGGGAGAAATGGGTGAGCCAATTCTATTAGGCGACCCAAATAGAATACCCTCTTATTCCATTCCGACCTGTAGGCAAACCCCGCGAGGGGAGAAATGATTTTCTTTTTTATCAGGTCACCTATTCACCGCCTAAAAAGATGAACCTAGAAAGGTACTATTGCTTCCAACTAAGTTTGTTACTGAAGTGAGTGACTTGAAATGCAGATCTCCCATCTCAAATTTGAAATCCGAATCTTTTTGAAAAATCAAGAAAATTCACAAACCGAATGCAATCGTGGCGACGATCACTTGGTACTTGCCGCTCAGCCACTTCTCATGTACTGACGTCTTCTGCAAATGCACACATTTCGAAAATAGGCTCCGCCCCTTTTCACATCTTGAAGCTCTAACAGATGTACGCATTTCGGAAATAGGTTTCTCCCCTCTTCCATAATGCTCTTGATCCGACAATGAGTCAAGTTCCAACGACTACGAAACATGAATCGGACCAATTGGCAAACTTCCAACCCCCCCCCAACTCACATCCGCCGGCTCCAGGTACGCGTGGTAGAACGCGGCGCGGATACCCAGATTTCTGAAAATCTTTCGTCCTTATCCAGAAAATCAGTTGCCCTGTCGAAATTTCGACAGGATCGTTAAAAATCCGAAGTCTGGCGGGAAATTCAAAATTCAAATTTGCCCACCTCAGATTCTTCGCGACGACCTCGCAGTCCTTCCTCGACAGACAGTAGACGATGCCCGACTGCGAGGGGTAGCGCGCCTGCAATTATATTTATCAATTAGGACGTTACATATGTAATTATTCCCATAATTGAATCTAAAATCGGAAAAAAATTTAATTTCAACGGACCCGCCGATTCTAGGTAACATCCGCTCCCTAAGAACTCTCTCGACGTTTCTCTCTTCGAGGTGAATGGCGTATCTCCACCTTTAACGGTCGAGATATGTCGTTGACCTCCAGCAATCATTGGAATCAATAATTCGTAAGATATAGTGCACTAACTGCGGCGAGATCACTCAAAAAAAGTTTAATTCTCCAACCCGCTGAATTGCGGAATCGCCAACTCCCTATAAGCGCTCTGGCATCCCATTTTTGAAGTTCTTGAAGCGAATAGACCTTTCATGGTTCTATTCACTTCAAAGCACTTCCAACAATCGTGAGGAGGGAACAACTTTTAAATTTCCACTGATTATTGATATCCTAATTTCACAACAGTAGTGGACTATCTATCCTTACGTGGCTTTTACAATGGATATTGATATACTCGCTATTTTTAAACTAAAAATCGCAGAAAGTGAAAATTTTAGATTTTTCTTGTCCGGTGAATTGCAGTAGCACCTATTCCCTAAGAACCCAGTCGCCGCTTTTTTTTCGAAATCCTTCGACTAACAAGAAATTTAACGTTTCTTGTTAATGGGAGGATTTCCAGAAATCGTGGGAAGAGAGGAACATGTATCATCCACTTAGGTTTCTTACTGCTCGTGGAACAGCATTGCCTACCAGCTTCATTTGAATTCAAACTTGGGAAAAACAAATAATGCCCACCCGCATGTTTTAGGCATCGCCTACTCCCTAAGAACCCGGTCGCCGCTCCTTCTTCGAAGGCCTTTGACTAACTAGAAATTGAACGACTCTAGTTAATCAAAAGTCTTCCAGCAATCTTGGGAAGTGATGAACAAGTCGCGGATTACGTGTATTTATCTTTTTCCCCACACCAGCATTTCCATGCAGCGTTAGCGCCCAATCCAAAGATAATCTTCTGCATCTACATTGCTTACATTTGGGTACATTTCTCTAGTCTATCCGTCTTCAGTTTTACTAATTCCAAACTCTGACCTTGATAATCTCCGCTATCCTCTCTCCCATATCGCCCTTCGGCTTCTCTTCCACTTCATAGTGTAGATTCGGCCGATTGAAACCCGCCCGGAACACGATCGATGCTGAAAGATCGATAATAACCATCCTATCCAACAGAATCTATTGTCTACCGTAATCGAAACGCTCGAATCCAATCGCCGGATTTTTACGGATTGTTCACTCCTTTCCATTGCTGGAGATGGTTGGAAACAGTAGAAACGTGCAAATTCTACTTGTTCCAAGCATATCGACAAAAGAAGGACGAAAGAGCTCTTACGGAATCGCTGTCGCGGAAAATCACCTGATAGGAAAAAAACTCAACATTTTGAGATTTTCCCCCAATTTTCGTTCAAAATCAACAGAACAGTAGCTGTAAACACCGTACAAGTGCAACGCAGCGATTTTCAGACCGATTTGAGCACACTTATTGACAGATCTGCAGAAATTGATTCGAAGACGTACCGTACCCAATCCCTTCAATCACAAACTGACCTTCGATTCCCAACATTTTCTTCACGTCCTCCAGCACGTTTCCCGTCGCAGTCGCGGTGAGACCCAGAAGTGGCACTCCCTGAGAGATTATCGATTGATTGGGCTTGCCTAATTCATGTGTTATATATTGCAGCGATCGCACAGTTCAGCTTATGACTACACTGCAACCTAAAGCACGTTGTCTAATAGCTCGTCGTTTCGGCCGGCCATATGATCTTCAATTTATATTTGCTAACAAGTAGAAATTCTTCTTGCTTGTAACTTCCTGCTCCACATATGTTTGGAATTCAAGCCGTGTTGATTAAAACAATGATTCCTGTAACGCAAAGCTAAGTTACTGCCGAAATAACAAGTCCAAATTCAAAAGCACGATCCATGCCCATTCCTGTTCCACGAATACTACATAATTGCTTATTCATAAAAATTTCGATCGAGAAATGGGCACATTGACAAAAAATTCGAACTCCCGCTCCCGCGAGCGCTTTCAAGTTCTACTACCTCCATACAATATCAATCACAGGAACAACTAACATCGATCTGATTATTCCTATGCCACCCACCTTGAACTGTCTCTTCAAGATGTTGAGGAACTTGTAGTCCGGTCTGAAGTCGTGGCCCCACTGCGAGCAGCAGTGAACTTCATCGACAGCTATCAGCTGCAACGGATCGATTAGCCTATTCAACAGCCAGCCAGGTTCGCACTGGATCTGGAGTTAACTATGCCGCCTAGTAGCATTACTGAAGCTCTATTTTCATGACCAAAATTTCAAAAATACCCAAATTCAGATGACGTTCTGTCCTACTAACCAGAGTTATAAAGGGTAAACATCGAGGTATGAGTTATTTTGGCCATTTTTTCATTGAAAGCAAAAAGGTACGTCATTTTTCACCAGAAAACCACAAGGGGGAAAAATCAATTCTGGGGTACCTTTTAAACTCTACTACTAACCTTCAATCTGCCCATCTCCGCGGCCTTCTCCAGCTTGTTCATGAGCCTCTTCGACTTGGCCAACTTCTCAGGGGTGACGTACAGCATCCGAAGGGCTGACGACGCGTTGAGAATGGCAGAGTCGATCGCCTTCGCCTGAGAATTACTGATTTTCTTAATTTTATATCTTTAAGCAGCAGAAGCAGCGGCGGCAGCACTACCGACAGGTGCATCATGTTGACTAGTAATCCCACTGATACACGCATCTTGCTAGTCTGCCCACTTGTGTAACAAGGTTTTCAAAATTAACCCGCTTGCACAGAGTAGGAAAAGGTCGTCAAAAATTACATAAAATCCGTAAACGTACCCGGTTTTCGAGGGTTCGGTTAACGTGGAGGAGAACCTAGCAGTCTAAAACGTACCCGGTATTTCGAAAATATAGCCGATTTTCGAGGTTTTTGCATAAACATATCCGGGGTTCTGACGATTTTATCACCTGACTTTTCCATCTGCGCGCTTGCCTAAAATACCATCCTCATCAATCTTATCACACCGATTCATTACAATTTTTAAAAAGTGTGAAGTTCCAACAGTGTTGGACCAACACATAATCTGTTTGATTTAGGTTATTGAGCGGGGAGAGGAAACTAATCAGCTCCAGGCGAAAATGTGTTGTCAAGTAAACCCATTGAGACACGTAACTCGCTAGTTCGCCATCTTGTGAAACTTCTCTAACCACGGTATCTTTTCCTACGGCATCATACCGTATCCCTCCTCCGTCTACAGTACCCCCTCAACCGTACCTCCTCCTTCTCGGTCGACTGATTGAGGGCGGCAGCGAAGACGTCCAGCTTCTTCAGCTGATGCAATTGATCCTCCACAAGGGAGAGGAGAGGAGAGACGATCAGCGCGAAACCTGAGTATATCGATTGATTACTGCAGACATAGAAATACAGCAACCACGACTAGTTATCGATCATTAGGTTTGTTTCTGTCTTTGTTTCTGTCAAATCAATTTTAAGCAGGAACTCATTGACTTGTAATACCACTGCAACACAACGCTCACTAGTCCGCCAATCTTCTGGCATCCACTTAATTCAATCAGTTCTCGATCAATACTCGCTACAGTATACCTCCACTGACGACGGCGGGCAGTTGGTAGCACAGACTCTTGCCCGATCCCGTGCTCATGATCACGACGACATCTTCTCCTGCAACGCTATCTACACTAATCGACTGGAGCTACCGTAACCTTCCATTGATCACTTCGGTCAGGCCGTGTGAGATAATGTGCAAAATCGAGAGTCAGGATATCGTTCTAACAAATACTTGTCATAACGGCATTCTTGCACCTTGCCTAATGCAACAGCAACCATGAATTTACCCCGGTAATCAGCTCAAAAAATCAAATATGCACTGACCTGCCATGACTGCATTCACCGCCGCTCTCTGCAGCGGTCGGAAGTGCTGCAGCTTGAACGTCGATTGCAGCGCCGTCTGCAGCCGCGTCGACCAATCGAAGTCATCGCGGTCCCAGCGCTCCTGCGGATAGAGGTAAATGAGATCCCGGGCAAGGCCAGTAACTACGTTAAAGACCGGCAGAAACAAAAAAAGTTAAAGAACCCTAACATTCCTGCCACAATTAGGCTAGTGATAGAGGACCCTTCAGTCCTGGTCATGTATTGCTAGGTTTAGAAAACCTCGACTGGCACCAATTGTATTTGCCAGAAACTGGAGCTTATAGTTTATCTGTGATACCCAAATCGTGCATGTGCCTTGAAACCACGAAAATGCGAAAAATTTCCGACATTTTCCGACTTTCCAGAAAAAAAAACCTTGCACCGAACCGAATTCTTGTTTCTTTAGCATTTGCTAGTCCCTATCAGTCGTTAGAATCACAATTTCTTCAAATAATACAATATCCCCACCTCCGCATCCCTGTAGTCCACACACATAACACTGTTGAAAATCAAGCCAGTCACAACACCCACACCTCATCTATCCACTCCTACACCTTCAGCCTACTATCTCATATTAAAAAATTGATAAACAGTCGAATCAACTCAGTACCTCCGCATCCTTGTAGTCCACACTGGCGGCCGCGATCTGTCCCTGCAGTGCTTCCTTCTTCTTCGCAAGACCCGCCTTTCGTCTGAAAATGACCAGTTTATCGATTTTTACAGTCTAATCTCAAATAAGTTCAGCGCTATCGATTTATGAACTAACGCAGCCGTTTATCGTTCACAATAAGCGGCCAGTTCACTCCTTACTTTCGTTTGAGGGAAATGAGTGATCTCACCTTATTTGGTGTAGATCCGCCATTCCCCTAGAGATAGAGCGACACGAGAGCTCTTAGGAAACCCGTGATACGCAAATTCAGCGGATGAGAAGTTTTTTTCAATTTCCACGAGTTTAAGTTTACGAAAGTGTATATGTAAAATATCTTTCATCCGGGACCATGAAGACATGATCTAGCATCTAGCACGATTCTATTTTTGGACAAAAAATCTTTAAGCCAACGCTAGTTCGTGGTTATTGTACGATATTTCACAGACTCGACATTCCCAGGTCACTCTTTCCCGTTATCTTTCCCAGAGAACTGTAGTAGTTCTGTTTATCCATGGGATTCAAAAAGGGCATCGCGAAACAGCCCTTAGGGAATTGGAGAGCACGAAAATCAGTGAGTGAGCGAACGCGGCTATTTTCGACTTTGGATCATAACACTCGAATAATTACATGTACATATTTGGATAAATATTGAACGATATTTCACTTGCTGCTCGATCCATTCAATTGCTGGAATGCCTGAGATAAAGAAAACGACGACCGTTTTATTTATCCAGGCATTCAAAAACAGTGTTGCGCAAGCCCTTTTAGGGAGTTGGCGATTCCGAAAATCAGCGGGTGAGCGAAATCGATTTTTTTCGACTTTGCATTACAGCACGTGAATTATTATGCATGCACGGGAGAATATTGACCGATAATTTACTTTCCGCTTGCTCCTTTCATATGCTGGAATGCCTAGCATACCATAGAACTGCGAAAGATCTATGCTAGCCAGGCATTCAAAACGAGCGCTGTAACAGTGCTTTTACGGATACAGTGATTACAAAAATCAGCAGGTGGAGCAAATCAAATTTTAACGGGAGAATAGTGAACTGAGCACAGGACACAGATACCGATCTTTACAAAATTTTGAGGGTATTATATAGCCGAGCAGCTTCCAAATTCATTTTGTTAGCCTAAGGGGCATAGTAGAGGCAAAATAAAATCAGTTAGTGATAATACCTGCGCAGCTCGCCAATTTGCACGTCGATCGCCGCAATTTCCGCGTCGACCTGAGAAGGAAAGACTGAGGATACGGTAGGGTACGGAATGGTACAGTAAAATGAGATCTCGATTAGATGCAGACAAGGCAGGCTTGCGTTTCCTAGTGAGTAGATACAAGTGTAAACCAACATTCATTGATCACGATACACTTCATGTCGAGAAAAAGAGAGACTACTCTAGAGCATTATTCCCTAGTTCATATTATCACTTTATACGAGGATACAGTATAACTACAGTACTACCGTAAGTCTACCGTACTCACCTCACTAACAGCCGCGCTCAGCTTTGAAGCTGCACTCGCTGTCGCAGCCGCGCCTGAAATATCGATTTTTAAACAATAATTAGGGGGAAATATTGATTGTAAAAAAAAGCATGATCTCTCTGGGTCTGCTCCGAAATAGAACTGGTCGTTTTAGAACTCTAGTTATTTCGATCTCAGAAAGTTTTTTAAAACATTTTATTTTCTGACCTCTGCAGAGTTCTAAAACAGAGCAGACTCGATCCTTCTGCCTCTGCAACGTCTCTAAAGCAGATCAAGCACGATCTTAATTTCAATCTGAATCACTTTCGTAAGTTATTGAGGATTCACAAACCCGCCACTTTTCTGCCGCACTCGTTTTACCTATTCAGCCCACCAGCGAATTGGGCAATCGAACTGGATAAAATCAAGAAAAAATACTATAAAAGAGAACAAGGGCAAGCCTTTACTCGGCACCTCTAATCGTCATTTGCTTGCAAAGAAATAGAGCTCGGTTCCTAGCGCAGTCGAAGCTACCGTACCTGCCCTTCCTGGTCCCGCCGCGGAGGGCGCCTCCTCCCCATCGCTGAGGTCGATAACCTCGTCCATCTACAGTATACCTTTATCGATTGCTCGCTACCGTACGCCAAGGTAGCCACAGGTCGCCGAACCCGTTCCATCGATTGCTACTGTTCTCCGGTTCATCGACATCCTTTATCGGATTGGAGCATACAACCAGTTGGACAATCATGGGACAATAATATTCAGTGAGAGATCAAAGATTAAAGTATCGATCTGAACAAAAAAATGGGAGTACAAATATCAGAATTACAAACTGTGAATAGAAAGTAAGATAGCAAAAAAATAAGATTGGAAAATATGATGTGTAAACAATCTAAGATCAAATATTATGAATAACTGGGCAACAATCACATTAAAGATTGAAGGATGGGGATCAAAGATCAAAGATCACTCCTCCTCTTCCTCGTGATCCTTCTCCGCAGCTCTCGCTTGTGCCTCCGCGAAGCTGATTCGGGTAGGGAAGAAATCTGCAATGGATTTGATTTGAAACTACCGCCCAAAAGAGAGTATGAAGAACCGTTGAATCATAAGATTGTCTTGTAGAATATACGATCGATGCAAATCAACCATATCTCACTAGGAAATATGAAGCACCTTTGAAACTTGTAGTGTCCAGTTCAGAGCAAAGGAATTATCACTTTCGCTTTCCCACAATAAGAAACTACGGTGCTCCAAGTATCGGAATGTCATCACACGACCTAGCAGTTCAGTACAATTCATATCTATCTTTGAAGCAAGTTGCATCCACTCATCAAAACAAATCAAATCGACTATCGGCAGAGGCGAGATCTCGCTTTTTGCCACTCCTAAATCTCGAATATGTTGCTTTCGACCTTATCTTCGAGACCTGATCACATCCCTCCCCTCTCCATCCATCCCCTCACTCACCGTGGAGGAAGCTGAGATCCTCGTCGTTCCTTATCGTATCCGCCAGCTCGTCGTAGTCGATTCTCTGCAAGGAAGAGCATTGTTCTGACTCCCTCCATTTCCCAAACTCTCTCGCTATAATTTCGTCTGTTATATTTCGAGATTAGGTCTTATTGCGCAAACCGTAGCGATCATCACCGCGACAATGTTACAACGAAATTTGACAATCCCGTGCAGCGTGGAACAACCAAGTCGCCTGTTCGCGTCTAGGCGCTCGGAACCGCTTTGTAAAAATTTTCTGAATAGTCACACTCGGCTGGAATGCCTTGGGTGAAATAGAACAGCAGCTATTCTCTTTCGTCCAAGACATTCAAAAAGCGTGTTCCCAAAGTGCTTTTAGGGATTTTGCAATCCCGAAAATCGGCGGGTTGGGAAAACTCTATTTTGGCGAATTCTAGGGTTTTGGGAATTTTTTGGGTTCTGGAGGTCCATGCGCCTCCTGCCCGCTCTTTCTAACCCGTCGCGTCTAGCACGCGCCCTCTCCCTAACTAAAGGAACAAAAAGCAGACCTCATCGTGCAGTTCCATCGTCTCCCGCAGCAGATGCTCGACGAAGAGCTCCTGAGAATGAAAACGATTAACAGTCGAGTATCAGAAAGAGATTACGAAAGATGTATCAGTATTTTGCGGTATTTACTAATATGAAATTGAAAAACCCCACTCCTATATCAATATTTGATGAAGCCCAAATACCCAGTCCATTCAGTTCCGTAATCAGTTCTACCGTAATCTACGCAATCCTCTTGCTACCGTACCCTCCTGCCTACCGTAACCCTCCCATTCACTCACCGAGACCTTAGCGAGCGCGTACATGCCGTCGGGCGCGAAGGGCAGCACCTGCAAAGTAAAGAATCAATTATAAAAATATTTCAAAAAGTGAAATTGTCAATTTCTCAATCATGGTTTATGCGCGTTCCAACAATCTCACAATACTACTAGAATCATTCTGCATTCGATGGGTGTAAGAAGTATGCTTTAAAAATTCAATAATAGTGTGACTAGCATTCGAAATCAACAAGCCCGAACATCACTAATCAAGCATTCTCCTTTGCCCAAGTACCACCAAAGATCAAAGATCAACAACTCACATCCGTCGTGGCGATGATCTGTCGGACGGTCGTCAACGGGACGCCGCCCGTCAACGTTCCCGACGTCGTCCCCGTCGTGGAGAAGCCGTCTGATTCCGAGTGACGGGAGGGAGAGTGGAGAGGAGAGGAGTGGGGAGGAGAGTGGAGAGGAGAGGAGTACGAGCCTTCTGAAAGTCGGTATTACTAACACAACAACGAAATCTCAGACCCTCTGATCAGAAGCAAGATGGCATCATAAAAACATCCAAAAAAATATCTATAACCATGCACGACTCCGCTCTTTCTCGTGAGCATTACTAAACCATTACCCAAAATTTGTGTGGTGACTAAACCAGGTTATACTGCCTAACTAACTCAAAGTAAACGAACATACCTCCGCTTTCGCTGTCGCTCATAGCTCAGTGTCAACTGAATTCACTTTTGTCAATCCATTCATCTCGCTCTTTTTCAGGTACTTCATCACGATTATCAACGCTATTTCGCAGTCAATTCTAATTCCACCATTATTATTTTATCTTTATCATATTAAATGCGTAGCAACATGCAAAGTTATTAGACGACAGTGTGGTATATTCGAAAACAATGAACGAATGGTGAACGAATGGTGAATAGAAACGTACAGAAATAAGAAACTTCTCTGAGAAAATGAAGTACTTTACTGCCAAAGCGAAAGAATAAGAAAAGTTACTGGAAATATGATATTGTTACGCTGTTATTTCTAGATAAAGGGTTGACCTTCTAAATGAAGTGGAACTGAAAGTAAAGAAGACGTTCTACAGAAACTACGATCAACGGATACTGTAGCGAATAAAAGATGGATTCTTATGTAATCTCAAGATCGAGTACTAAAACCAATCATGGAGTGAGGAGGCTACCGTAAACTCATGGTACATGGGATACTGTAATGAATGGCGGGAGCGAGTTGGCTACCGTAACCCTTCAGACTCCTCGTCGATGCATTATCGACGGAACTTGGCGCGCGCGTTGCGAGGAGGGCCCGCCACGCGCCGCCTCTTCCGCACGACGCTGATTCACCTGAACGAATGAATTATCGTACTTCCAAATTAGTGATATCCATTACCCGGCAAGGCTCATGTTTCACGGACATGCCAAAATAACCAACGATTGATGATTTCAATAGGCAAGACGGTTCCATGGATACACAACTATTATCAACAGCGAGTAGAACGATGCAATAAATCTCTACAGCCGTACTATGAACCTTCAAGCAGCCATGTATCTATCCTTGCCTATTCCTAAACCTGTAAGTGCACCACCCTGGAAAGTTGCGTTTCATCGATATTCTAAAACAGACTAGCAATCGCAGTTATCAATAGTTCATGCGCCCGGTGGTATACACAACAATTATCACTAGAAAGTTGCTATTGATTTTCCATGATACCGCCCTACCCCAATCAAAAATCAATTAACTACCGTACATCTCTCTGCAGTTGCACCATCTCCTCGTCCTCCTCCAGTAGGTCATCGTCCCACACCGACGCCTCCTGAATATCGATAATTAGCTTTCCATCATTGTAGACTTTGTCTGAATTATTGCAGACCATCTTCGCTCGCTCTATTCACCAATCCTTGAAACACGCACCACAAATGCATTTCTTTCACTAATTATGGGTTATGTAATGAACCAATTCAGAGTCGAGAGTGGATGATTTTGAAACGGCCTTCACTCACCTCCTCCACTCTCGGCCTCTTCCTTGCAGCAGCTGCAGCAGTCGAGGTCGTCGCCCTCTCTTCCCTCTCTCCTCCGGCAGGGAAGCGTCGCTGTTGAGACTGCTCCAGACGAGACGGCGTCCGGAACCGCCGAGAAGACATCGCCATCTGTGACATTGGCAATAGTTTGTATCCCGCGTAGACGAATGAAATCGGAGTCGGCTCCGCAGCAGGATTTATGATGAATCAGAGAACCATGAAACTGTCGGGTTGCTCAAATTGAGTTGAATAGAAATAGCTCACAACTGGTTAGTCTTCCACCTACGTTTAGATAAAATACTAAAATATAATATGAAAATGAAGAACAGTTTATCTAATCGCGCTCAGAATCAAATCAGAGAAGCGGAAGACTAATTAGTTGTGAGCCATTTCTATTCAAAGCAAAATTTCGCAACCCGACAATGTCCTGGTTCGCCGATGCGGCATAAGCCCACGCACTTGCAAATTCTAGTAATTTGCATTCGCACGTTGGAAAAACAAATAAAAATAGTAATAATCAATAAATGAAGCTCCCAACCTGCTGATCACGTCGCATCTTCTGCTCCTCTACGTAGACAGCCGAATCGTCCGCCAAATCGTCTGGAAAAGCAATAATTATCGTGTGACGCTCATTGTCGCTCTGACTGCACATCAAGCAGCTTCCAAACGGGGATAATCGTAAGAATCGAATGTACTTCTATCATCTAAAGCCGCCATTATGACCACACTTCCTCAATCCAAATGCAAAATACAACCAATTGCACTTTCCATGTTACAGCTACTCTTGTAAGGGCAATGCAAACAGTCTTCGCCACGAAACCGACGACAGGGAATAGCAAAAAAATCAATAAACATCGATAATGCACCGTACCTCTCTCCACCTCCTCTCCCTCTCCCTCTCCTTCCATCTCTTCCAATTCTCTGTCGTTCACCGTGTATTCGACCTCTCTGCCGTCCTGAAATCGATCACTACCGTAATTCTCCATCAGCATTACCGTAACCCCATCAACCGTATTCCCCTCCTAAATCCTTTCTACCGTAACCCCCATCTACCGTACCTCCTGGATGATGATCCTGTCTCCGTCCTGCAGCTCTCCCCTCTCGTACATCTCCTGCACGTCTCTCATGTGCGGCGGCGCGTGATGGTGCGCCAGCTGAGCATGTTTTGATGTTATTCGCAACAAAAACAAACAATAATAAAAACAACAACACACTCTAATAGGTCCAACTTCCCGCTCACGCTACTGTGAGAATTGGAAACTACGATGAAGGTCTGGACCGGAAGTTCCGGCCCGGGAAAACCGGGAATTAGGAGGCCGGGGGGACTAATTACCGGATGGTGTTGCGGCTCTTCGTGGTGGTCGTGCAGCGACTGCAGGTGGTGGTGGTCGTCGAGCGAGGGCTGAATGCAATTGAATGGATTATTTTAATTACTTCGTCTTTGTTATTGCCAATCCGACTACTGTCAAGAAGACATAGCATCAGTGTGGCACCCATTGACCAAGGCTCAAATTGAAAAAAAGTTAACGAATACCTATAAGAAACGAGTTGCAGCGACAGGTCCAAGTATGGCAAGACCTAATCGTGCAACAGTATCTCACACTCACGTATGAATCTAATTTATCAGAGCGGGAGGGCTAATGAGCGATACTAATTATATTATTTCTTGCGACCTGCTCAACCATTGATACTACGACACACGCCAGGGTGAGATACCACCACTGTGACACTTATTCACCAATTGATTGGTTTCCAAAATTCGGTTTTTACGTTGTTAATCGACGTAAAAATAGAACTACCGCAAACACCCCCATATAGCATGAGAAATATTTGTGAAACTACATCCTACCGACTACCATCCACTAATCGAGCTCTTTAGAAACTGGAATTGAAGTTTTAGCCTATTTGTTGTTAGAGGATGTATTACTACAGCGACAACTCCTCGATTACCTATATCCCATCCACGAAACCGCCACTCACCGATACAATCTAAATCCTTTGTATAGCCCTCAAGTCGGACTTTTTAAATCTTAATTTGCAAAGTCAATTCAGATTTACTATGTTATAACCAAAGCATGAAATCTGCACTCACCGAGGCGAATCGCGAGCGCGTCGGCTCCTTGATCACCGCTTGCTCGCCTGTAAATTATTAAAAGTTATAAAAATGTAAGAAAACAACAACAAAAACCAGCGCACAAAATAAATAGATAAGTATGCAAATAACAATTACCCGGCTCCTGCATCTCCAGTGTCGGCGGTGCTTCCTCCTCTTCCTGAATTTATTTATATTGAAATTAATTCAAAAAAATTAGGCTCAAGCAGCACATTGATGCATGCCCCCCGACTAACATTAAGGCCACACAGTGAAACCTCAACTCAGCGCGACGTGCCGATTCTTTTCCTAATTGACTAACCACAATTAGACTTGTGTTTCTCCATCACCATAACCCACAAGACACTTCGTCTATTTGATACCAGAGAGCGACGCAATGAAATTCAATTCTATTGCAACGTATGAGCTTCACCTAATCCTTAACCGCGCAGGATACATCGTTGGAACAATAATTCCTCCTTTGCTGCCCAACTAATTGTACTATAGCCTTTCTGATCTCCCACAGCACCCGCATGCTTCTCACTAACTCAAGTTACGCCACCCAACATCATCTGTGTTTCACCTACTGCATTATCTTCCCGGATACGCTGTCGGAATGATAAATACCACAATACGGACACAATTATCATTACTTTCCGTATTCCGCCCTACCCTAGCCGTGGCTCGCGCATCCTTCTCACCAACTCAAATGACACTTCTCTTGTGCTTTTCACCTACTCTATAACTCTCTTGGTGAACGAATCGAATGTTGTGCTGGTGATCTGAGACAAAATAATTCATTAACCCCGTTGTCTACCTAACTACAGTTCCCGCACCCTTCTCACCAACTCAAATCACACTACCCAGCAACACCCCGTTTCTCCTCCTGTATAACCCTTCTGGACACATCTTTGGAACGATGACTCCTACATTGCTCTCCAAAACATCACTACTTCCCATTGAACACTCTAGCCGGTGAGAAACTGAGTGAAACGAAGAGACTACCCTACCTCTGGCTCGACGGGCGGGGGTTCCTTCTTGGCGGCCGCCTTTCCGCCAGGTGCGCGCTGCAGGCCGCCCTCCTCGTCCTCGAACAACTCCTCCTCCTGAATTTATCGATCGATAATCGATTTATCTACAGTAATTATACCGTAACCAAGCACTCCTATATTTCTTCTCTCTCACTAGATTACTCAGATAGACTAATTATAAAGGTAAATCGATACGTTGCATATACCGAACTCCTAATAATCCAGCCTTTGATACGAGTTCTCTCCCATAGAAGCCGGGACTGAGTAGGCTAATTAGCGCCCGATTAATTAACTAATTATCCTAATCACTCACCCTATCATCATCTCCAAACGGCTCTTCCATAGTGTAATCCATGCCGTGGCGCATGTTCATGTGCCGTTGAATGGCCGAGTCCTGGTAGAACATGATGTCTGCAATTAGAGTAATTAGTTAATTAGCAAACAACAATTAATTGGTCATCACTAATTAGCAATTTGCCTAACAACAATAACCAATACAGAGTATTTTTTCCTAGCATTTCATGTTCCAATTCACTGTGAGAAACTAAACCTCAGTGCTTACGTAGCAATTGTGAATCATCAGGTTGCCTAGCACATCGCTGCGCAAAAAGAGTTTTCCCAGCGGTCGAATACCCATGTCTTCAGCGCATTGAAAAGTGGTCTGCTTTTTAAATTTGTAAGTCACCACCCTCTAAAAGTGGTGTTCTTTTCGAAAAAAAAATCCTCTCCCTTCAAAATGCTTTTTAAACAATTTCTTTTCTCAACCTTCAAAAAGAGGTATGCTTGCGTCATTTTTGACACATCATTCGAACCCTGGGTTTTCCACTCGTTATCATCATCTACCAGGTCAAAGATCAAAGATCAGAGATCTAACTCACTGCAGATGGGACACTGCTTGCCCATGTTGGCCATTCCTCTCCTCGCCTGCGTGAGCACTGCGGGCGCACTCGCGAGGATCGGTCGCATCATCTCCCTGCAATTAATAAATACTAATTTTAATAATTTAACTTAACGAACAAAAGCCATGTACTACCACCCGGCCGATTCAAGCTCCGACAAGGCTGTATCAGAGACAATATTACCTAGAAGACAATGGTCGAAGGACATAGTCACGAAAAACAAACAAAAAAAAACCGTTGACTCAAGTTCCAACTAGAATATGAGAACAACAAAATGTTTCCAGGGCAATGGCTCTCGTACGATTGTTACAAATAAAACAACTGGAAACAGTTACGAGCATCCTTCCCCAAATTTCGAATTTGTGCGAATTCGATCAATTGGAATCATGGTCCGAATACGTAAGTGAAAATTTTTTTCTTTGTTTTTAGGGTTTCTTTGCATTTTTGAATAAAGGGCAACGAGTTGAGTATAAAATTCTATGTTTTGATCAATTTGAAAATTTTCATTTTTTATGTAAGGGGGGGCCCTTATGTCGAAAAAAATAATTTTTTTCTAACATGCATTTTTGGATAGAGAACACTCAGATGAGCAAAAAGTTCTGAAGTGCGGGTAGGTTTTTCTCAAGTTTGAAAATTTTCACTTTTTCAGGTAAGGGGGGACCCTTATGTCGAAAAAAATAATTTTTTTCTAACATGCATTTTTGGATAGATGACACTCAGATGAGCATGGGATGAAATGCGAACAAAAGCACCGAAACAACGATTGAAGGGGCAATAGAGAAACAAATACCACCTCCTAATTATGATTTCTGTCGATGTTTCATTCATGAACGCCAACCCGGATGGTTCTAGTTCCGCCACAAGCACAAGAAAGGACTCTAGCCTCGTTAGGACAATGGCTTCATTACTCCACCGGTAAAAAAAACGTATAATGCATAATACATCTTCCTGAAGTCGTTACTGAGCTTTTCCACATACATTTCCACTCCGAATGTCACGATAAGTGATGACTGGAAGCCCATAATGCATATAATCAAGACGCAGCTTGGCTGTTCCTACCATGTTCCACTACTCGCACAATTGCAGTTTCGGCACTATTTCATCATAGGACAGATTGTCTTTTGAGCAATGGGCGAGGTAATGTCTCTCAAAAAATAACAAAACAAATAATACGAATAACAACCCCCCCCCCCACCTTCTTATCATAGCGTCGTTCGACTGGCTCGTAGGCGCCTTCACCAGTCGCTGCATCGGACGAGTCTATAATAATATTAATAATTGCAATAATGTTATTCTTATTTCTTTGTGTTAAATCATTCTTGGTCTGGAATACATCACAACTTGCCCAACGAGTACGAATTTAAAGCTAGCGTGGAACCGCTAATCAACCAAACTAAAAATTCGAGCAAAAGTTGACCATCTGCTTGAAGGAAAATTTTCAATTTCTTCCCTGATGAACACTCCCAATAGCCAGAAGTCTCCTCGCATATCAGAAAATGTCATCCACATCCCAAATAAATCGAATTATCCCTCTAAGTGAGCGTTCAACTAACTCCTTGTTAGGAGAATAAGTCCACCCAGCTATTTTGAGCTCATAATTAGTATGTATGCCTCTTCCCATCTTGCTCACCTGTGGTTGCAGCGTGAGCTGCTTCGCAGCCAGCGTGCGCACGAGCTTGCGCAGACTTCCCGCGTCCATCTTAATTAGATTAATTAATTAGCGTGATTAGCAATTAAAGAACACGATTTAAATACCCTCACCTGATCCCTCACATCCCTCTCTATGTAGTTCTTCGTGTAGGGGCAGCTCTTGCGGTAGTGGTAGAGAAGATTGTAGTCGTACCTACAATATTTCTTCACTTTTGATCAATAGCATTTTTCAAGTCGCTGATGCTCTAGGCATTATTAACCCGCAGGTGCGGAAGAAGTGACAAGGTAGCGATTTTGCCCCACACGTTTCGTGTCACGGCAGCACTACATCCTCGCTCGATACCGCGAAACAAGTAATAATTGCGTAAATAGTTTAAAAATCATTCTATGCATCAGGAACTCAGCAGACGAAGTTGCTCCTCACTTGCTTGTTTCGAATCACAAATGCTCTATACCTACGCTTATCTGGGCGACAAACGCAATTGTATCTGGATTGTGACGAGAATTTCAAACCTAACAATGAGTCGGTTGTTCCCCAGTAGCTTTCCAGTTGCAGCTCCGCTATTCCAACTCTGCACGACACGACCAATTTGATCTCCTGTTCATATACATCAAGCCTATTTTTCACATAGACCGCAAGCAGCATCGAATGACAACCGGTGATCTCTAGTCACGCCTGCCCTATATCTTCTGCGCAGGCCCTATGTAAGCGATTTTGCTCCCACATAACCTCTAAACTAACCCATTCAAACACAAGTACGATTAACATATCCTGCTCGGTGCGAATCACTATACCATGATTCCGATCTCCCGAGTGGAAACAGATGAGGTTACGGTAACTCACTTGAATCGATTGCCACACAGGGCGCAGTGGTGGCTGCCGTGCGACGCGTGGAAACCCGCCATGTGCCGCTCGAGACGACCGTGATTGGCGAATGACCTGAATAGAGGAGAAATATTGAATTGGGAACTCGAGATGGTGGGTAAATGCCGTTCCCTAGTGAACACGGTGATTCTCTAATTGATATATTTCATATACGAATGAGACGAAATATAGAATGATACAGGACTATCATCTATCAATACTTAGTAAATACGCGGAAAGGCGAATGTCCAGGTTACCCAAAACTTTCAAATTTAGATAGTATTTTGCCTCTAGACAATGCCAACGTAACATGCAGCTCGATTTACATTCCAATACGTCTAAAAGCTAATTAATTACGCCAATTAAGCTAATTGCACTCACCGGAAGCACTCTGGACACTGAATCGGTCCACTGCTCATATTCCACTTCGCCCGATTCGCCATCGATGTGCCTCCTGGAATATTTTGTTTCTACAAAAACCTAAGCAGTTGCCTTGTCTTCCCTTTACCTTTCGAATACCTATCAAATTTAGCTTATTACTAATTAAAAGACCTTAATTATTCAATACGCCCCACCCGCATCTAGTACAAAAACTGTTATCAACCAGATAGTTCCGTGTTGCAACTGCACTACAAGACCCGAGATAAAGCTACTAGCGCGATATAAAGCGCGGTTCGTTTCCAAAACAAATTTTTCACGTTCAACTTATCCACCCAGATAGTTCCACGTTGCAACTATACTACAAGTTCCAAGCAAATTGTATTCGTAAAACGTTCTCAAATCCCTCTCCTCACCCGCTGCGATGGCGTCCTCTCCCAGCATGTGCACCTCGTCGTCCTCGAAATCATCCGCGTAGACTGCGCCCTGCAGAAAACATCCTAATTTGTCAATTTTTTCGTCTGACTCTCTCCACTTTACACGCTCTCTCGCTCGCTGCGAGTCGAGTATCTCAATCCCCGGATGTCATTTCATTGATTCGCACAGTCTACTCTCTAGTTCAATCTTATCATCTATTGCTACATTGCCCTACAATATGCTCCACTGTCCCCAGAGATACTCATTCGTTAAATTATTAAAGCAATGGCAAGAACCAATCGGCTACCTCGAAAGTACTCGGGTTATTTGACTTGACGAAAGCACGAAAATGCCTTTGCGCTTATTTTGCATATGACAAGTCAACATTAGGCGAATTTTGGTATTGTTTTATATTACTGAGCTGAAACAAGTTATTATAGAGTTACACATAACCAGAACTTTGTAACCTTACCACAACTTCAATTCGCCTGCCCAAATTTCCTAATTTATTTTAGAGCATAATCTCAATATCTGAATTTTTTTCACTTACCCGCTTTCCTCTTCATTGACTTTACATTCATTCATATTTCAAGAAAAACTTACTCCAATTATCTTTCTCGACAACCCAAAACCTATACAGTAGTGATGACAATTCGGCACGCTCCTCTCCCGTTTATAATAATCCCTCGCCGGTCAGAGACGAGGGAGTACGCAAAATGAGGAGAGACCAGTGCCGATTTGTCAACACTACTATTCACCTTGTAAGAAAGAAGAAACTGACCGTCTCATCTCCCACATCACTCTCTCCATATCCTCTCACGTCCTCATCTCGCTCGCGATTCTCCGCCTCGTCGCGTTCTCGTTCACGTCTGCAAATAATTAGTATTTAATTATTAATAATAAATAAATAACTCTATCATCAACTAATTACGAGTTCAGTTCTGAGAAAGAAGTTAGGTTATTTTTAAAACAATACAGTAGGGAGAGATTGGAACAAGCATTTGTGCGAGCTTTTCTGTTTTCGATGTGGCATCAAGATTGCGGGAGCACAGATCACGGGTGAAATACCATACGACTGTAACTTCGAAATTCCGTGTATGAATGCGCAATCACATGGTCAATACTCTGTTTGTTCACAGCACAATACGAATAATAGCTTGACAAACTAAACTAGTGATGCTTTCAATTGTGTCAATTTTTATACTTTCACAATAACAGAAACAATAAACAACAACAATAACAATAACAAACCTCGCTTCGGGCCCTTCATCATCCGGCCCTTCGTATCCTCCGACCACGTCGATTTGCTGCAACAATAGCATTATTTTCATTTATACGCAAAGACTAAACAAACAATAATAGATTCTTTTTTCTCAACTCAGCTTTGAGTTTCACCCTCACTACATCATAATAGCCCATTGACTACACTTAATGCTGCGGCGAGGTTCTCAATAAAAAAATAGCGACGAGTAGCATCCAATACCTCTATCCTAATTCTCACACAGCGCCCCTACAATTTTGAGCTTCATTCTCCCCACTTGACCACGGGTCACGAGGAATCCATAATGGAATTCGTAATGCAGGTGCCGAAACACTCACATCATTGCCGGCGGCCATCCTCCTCTCCTGGATCTTCAGTCGCTGTGATTCCGCCTCCAGAATCGCCTCGTTCGTAGACGCCCGCTTCAGCAGTTGGCACACCTGCCAATTAGTGTAATTAAGTTAAATAATTATTAATCAATGAAGTAAAGCAATATAAAACCTCCGAGAGGCTCAAATCTACTTTAGAAACAATTGCTATGTTCAATTGTTCAATTGAAGACCCCACGTGCAACTCGACTTTCACCAGGTGCCCCCGCGTTTCCTAACCATGGTACATACCCTCGCGTTCCAACAGATTGATCGTTTCATCAGCTTCTGTCCAATAGAAAACCAAAAAAAAACTTCTGCACCCGATCCCATTTGCAATCCTCAATCTCATCACCCATTCCCATTCCTTTACTAATCACACCCTAGAGCAAATCGTTTTCTAGTATTTACTCAAATATACTAAACTTCTTTCTCATTCTCATCGCCGTCCCTTTTCGAAAATCCCTGACCATGTCTTTCAAATGACAGTTGTCTAGTCAAGCTTAACTCATCTCCCCTCCTTTTCCCTAAGCCATCCAAATTCCAGACTGTTTGTATACAAGCCTACACAAGTTGCTCGTTCCCATCTCCCTGCCCTTTTTCGAAATCATCAAAATCCCCCACCATACCCTTCATCTATTCGTCATTCTGTGCTGTTTTCCCTCGTTTTGTACTCTACGAAAGCAAATTTAGCCAGCATTTTCGAAAATATCCCACCATATCCTTGAGCCCGTCGTCGTCCAACGTGATCTCTATGTTCTCCGGCAGATTCGCCTGAATCTCCGCGCAGTTCGTCCGCCAATGCTTTATGAGATTGCAGTGTTGTCTGCAAATATGTAGATATTAATAATATTGAACAAATAGAATCGTAACAAGTCTAGAAAGATAAATTCGCAGCATCACTTTTTTTACATTTCTCTAGTAATAGTCGCGTTTCACAGTTTGCATGTAGTGCCAAGCATGGCTAGCAACTTGATTCACTTCTTTTCCCCCCTTCTAATTACTAACACTCAATCCGCACCTGAACATCAATCCACAGAGGTCGCAGTAGTATCCTTTGACCAGCGACCGCTGGTCCGGTTGCACCGATTCGACACCTTAACAATAAATTAATTAAAATAATTAACTCTCTTCAATTCGCACACCTCTCGCCTGCTCGTTTAGTCTAATGCCAATCAAAAAGCAGTCTTCGAAAGAAGATTTCAGTTCCCAACCAGTCATGTTGTAATCATGTTTCATAGATAGTACATCACACAAATCAAATACCCGAGGCAATCATGAATGTGGGCACTAGGCCGGATGATAACCGTCGGATGAGAACCAACTGGATGAGAACCGCCAAATTTTGAAAAATCATTTTTGTGGCATTGTGAACATACTAGCAAAGTTCTACAGCCCTATAAAAATTTTTTGGTTCTCATCCAGTCGGTTCTCATCCGACGGTTATCATCCGGCCTAGTGCCTGAATGTGAAAGGAAACGAAAAAAATAAGCCTTCCTCACGCAAATATATTCCTATGTAAAACAATTACTTCTCGATTCACCACCCTAGTGTGTCTACCGTACCTTTGTGCAGATTGAGGTGTTGCGCGAGGTGCAGATGGTGGACGACGACTCCACACGCACGACACGCAGTCCCGCGACGACCTGCAAATGTTATCCCTTATTCATCAATATAATTTCATTTCAACAGATCGGACCTGATCGTTTGATGTTACAGCTATACTACAAGACCCGAGAGAAAGCTAACTTTTCGATATGAATCCCTCTTGATTTGAAAAAAAATTCAACATCAATTAATCCGCTCAGATAGATATTTCCTCGCTACAGCACCAAGAGACAAGAACCAAGATATAAAGGAAAGTGTGATAAATACCAGCGGATTCGTTCATAACAAGCAAAATATACCTGTTAAACTTTAGAAAGTGACTCATCCAAAACCATCCCAATGAATTGTTTTCTATTTTGCACATCATGAAAACAACAACAACTCACCCAACGGATTGCTTGGCATCTCCAGTCTCGCGAGTGGTCCCGTCTGGAAGAGGACCGATCGAGATATTCCGATCTCGATCGGGCCGAATTCCTGCTTCTTCGCAGCCACCTCATCGACGAGCGATCGAAGTGCATTCACGTCCATCGTCTGCAATTATCGATTGATTGGATGGATACGGTAATCGAATATTGATTGATCATTGGTAAACAATTACTACGTATATGACTCTGTAGTCAAGATAAGGATTAACTAGAGAAATTTCCAGTCCAGAACCTTACATCCTTCACTTCGAAAGATACGCAACACTCATGTTTCACTGTTTCTATTACTACCCTTCCAAACCTTTCGCATCAATGAATCTTTGTTATTATTTCGTAAAACCACATTACCGATTCAGCATCGATAGCTATGCAACATTCACGTTTCACTGTTCCTATTACCACCCTCCCAGCCCTGTCGCATTAATGCATTCAAACGGTCCTTTTCTAAAACAACATTACTAATTTTGCTTCGAAAGCTTCGAATAGCAACATTCACGTTTCACTGCTCCTATTACCACCTTCCCAGCCCTTGCATAACAATGTGTTCTCATTACCTGTCTTAAAAACAACATTACAACAATCTAAGCATTTCTCTGATATTTCCGGTCAGCAATTTCTTCGCCCTAATAATTTCGAAACTCGCTCACCTTCCGATCATCCAACGACATCAGCTCGTTGAGATCCCTGCACGTTCTCCTCCAATGGTAGAACAAGTTGTATTCATACTTGTACGTTTTTCCACAGAGTGGACAGAGAAAACTGCCGAACACCTGTAAATTAGTGATTTAGAATAATTTTATTTCGAATTTATAAGCCTCGTAAGGTTCAATCACATGATCATTCCTCCTAAAAGTATATCTCTCTAACCCAAAAACACGACAAGCCCTAAAACGGAGATGCAGAAGTAAGAGGATATTGACGTATTGTACGAAAGGAAACAGTGAGTAAATCACTGACCATCGTTTCCCACTTTTATCTATTCTCCCTCTAACCCCAGTGCACCAAGTACAATTTGGAAAACATTTTAAAACGCACAATTTCTAAATGACGCAATTCGCGAATACACATTGCACAGCATCGCCTACAACTCACCTAGCACTATCCCATCAGATCGCTAACCACTACCATTTTCACGCGCTTCAACCCCCACCGTACACTAATCCCTTTTTACTGAAGCTCTTACTCACCTAACACAAACTTTCTAACAATGTGAACTAAAATCTCGAATTTGTGTGCCTCTCCTCCTATAATTCCCCACTCCCTCATCCCGATAAGTCCATGGGGTTCGGGGTCAGAAAAAACTCATCAGCAGTTTCTCCTGATCCAAAGACATCAGTGAAACCAGCGGACGCACGGGTTGACTCCCTTGTTTAGGAACCCAAATTTTGGGTTCCTAATTATCACGTCTAGATGCTGCTTTCTCCGCGATACAGTCTATCATGTCTCGCAGTGTTACAAATCGCCTCCAATACTGCCAACTTTACATTGTCCCTCCCCTTTGCTAACCCGTCGCGTCTAGCACGCGCCCTCTCCCCATATCCTCTCTTCGTTCATTTCCTCACCTGATGTACAGCGAGATGCCTCTCCAGACGCGCCGTGTTGACGAAGCTCTGTCCGCACTCGGTGCAGCGACACGTACCGTACACCCTCGTCCGTCTCATCTTCATTCCTGCAACGAAATAAAGATTACGATACCAGAGTATTACTATAAAAACCCAGACCCTCATAGAATCATTCTCGGCTTTTAGACATAGATGAAATTATTGTTGAATCCCGTACGCAAACTATTTTATGACAATCACGATCTCAGTTGGATTGGGTTGTTCCCTGTTTCAACGGGGTGCCAAAATCAGTAGCCGATGCAGTTCGATTCGATCAGCGCCCTTGGGTACATCGTATCGAACCCCGATGATGAAAGAAATTAATAAATATAAAAATAGGACGGTACCCTGGGGAATCGGGTCGATCAATTAACGCTACAGTATCAGCGAAGATTAAATCGATAAAGACTACCGTACCCTGGGGAATTGGCTCCAGAACCATGCCTCCGTGGTGCAGAAGGCCATGGTCGTCGTGGGCCTCGGCAGTCGCCTCTGCTCCCAACGGCAAACCGAGGTCGGTGCGCGTCCCGCCTCCTGCAACGAATTGATTGGATACGGTAGATTTGGCCAATCGATAAACTGAGTTTTCAACAACACACGTTTCGCCAATTCTTACAATGTTAGAAATCAAGGTAATCAATAATTCTACCGTACCTTCTTCTTCCTCCAGTGCATCAGCGAAAGAGATCACCTCCACTTGACCTCCGTCCTTCATTTCTTGAATGACCGCCCGTGCTGGTCGAATGTGCTTTTGGGCTGAATGTGAATAATTAAATCATTAACGTAGTTTTATAGCAGCATGACCCAGGGTGACAAAAGATGAATTGATGTGAGTAGTATGATCATTCCACTGTGAACCCTATTATTACAAAAAGTGAGGTGAGTCAGTTTAAGCGCATTTATATCATTTTAATTAATTATACACATAATAAGAGGACTCACAATGCGAATCAGCTGGCAACGTCTGAAATACGAGCTGTTGCTCTCCATCGGCAGTGATTATCATCTCCACGTTCGTCGGATCGTCGTCCACTTCTTAATTTATTGTAATTAGACTAATTAATAAAGTATAAATGATTCTCCGACACAATTCTCACTCAAATTTTTGGAAAGTGCGTGATTTTGTCAAATACATGAGCTATTAGATTCGAAAGCGGTTTTAAAAGTTTAAAATAATTAAATGACTAACCAGCTTCCACTCCATCGTCATCCATCATGACATAGTACTCGCCATCATCACCTTAATTCAGAAATTAATAAATATTATCAACTAAATTAATCCTCCCAGATCATTCTAGTTTAAAATGTGATATTTAGATCAGAAATTAGGGTAAGAAAGATTGAAAGCGGAACCTTGGATAATCTGCCCCTGAACCTCATCATCCTCGTACTCGTCTTCGTCCTCTTCCTCATCCTGATGTGATTTAACTTTGGATTTAACTTAAATTTGAAAAAAATGAAGTCTATCTTTCAGATATATTGATTTTATTCAAGAAACTAACCTTTAAGAAATGGAAACTGACCTTTTTGATGAACAAAGGGCGACGCTTATTAGCAGCTTCAACTGGGTTTCCCGCGATATGGTGAGAGGATCCGGGCTGAAACCAGATGGTTTGAAAGGTGTTTCACATTTGAAAACAGAATTGGTCTGCGAATGAAAGAAGAATAGAGAAGATCAGAATGAATCACTCACATTACCGTCGGCTGCGACAACCTCTTCCTCGAATAGCTCGCCCTCGACGAAATCATGAGGATCTAAATCGATCAAATAATTATTAAATAAACAACACAGGAAATCATGTTCAGAATCAAGCCGTAATCCTACCCAAACCAGCAAAAAAGGTGCACAAACGAAGAGCCAATACAACTCGATTTCATCAAAGTTGAATATACCCAAAGGGAGCCTTGATTAGCATCTAATCACGACGTAAATAATAAAAGTAGATCAACATACCCATATTTCAAAATACCGCCAGTTGAAAATGCCCTGATTCTTGCCTGAACCGCAATAGATTCAGGAAGACGCTCGCCGAGAGTAAAAAGTGAGCGGAGTATCGTAATCCAGCGTCCTTTTCCTTGTTCTATCATGAACTGACTTTATTTAATTTTGTTTTAAATTTTTTACATTTTACATTATAACACAATTTTATTTTTGAAATACTTTATCGAATAAAGTCACCATATACCATTGTTTAATCAAACAATAATCTGGATTAAATCTCTTGATCGCTATAATATCGGGAGGTCAGTATTGCAAGAAACGTTGAAAGCAAGCATGGGCAAATGACAATCTTTGAGTAATATATAAAAATCGATATCGTTCGAGGCTTTCAATCGATATTTATCCATTCAGGATGCGCCAGACGTAGTGAATGCCTTCCTTTGAGCGCATTGTCTCCTGCAAGTACCGTAGTCACGACGATCTACCGTAACCTCTACCGTACCTTCGTCCTTCTCGTTCTTGTGGTATCGAAGACTCGCTGGGGCATGCTAATGATCGCGTCTCTCGCTCCCTCCCATCTGTCTTGACCCTGAAAATTCACGTCATCCTTCAGTACTTTTATTCGATAAGCATCCTTCTGATAACGTAATCCCTCAGAGAAGAGTATGCGAAAGCAAAAAGATAATCCCTAGGAGAATTTTTTCGATCACCCACATCCAATCGATACTGGTATGGGACGAGTCCATTGAAGACGAGGGCGTACGCGAGTCGAGGATCGGTCAGCCATCTGAAATTGACTTCGATTTTTGGTCACTCATCCTTTTCATTTCCTGAAAGATCAAAGACCAACCTCGACACAACTCTCGGCGAACATCCGGCAAACTTGGCCACTTCATCCATGTACTCGGGATAGTAGACCTGAAATGATCTTTGATCTTTATTCTCCGATCTCATGACTCATAGTAGCATGACAAAATCAATTATCAAAACTAGTATTCAAGCAGCACTCATGTACTGCTAATTGGGCTAAAAACAATTATATTCAATCATAGAGTGGCGAGCACCGGGTGGGAGTCGAACCGCGAGCGCTTGTTTGCCAGACAAGCGACTTACCGCCTACGCCACCCGGGCTAAAAGCATATAAAATGCGAATAAAATGCGTGCAAGTGCCAGCGGGTGTTAGCATCTACATACAGAGGGAGGAGTCGAGGCTTGATTCACTATTCCGACTTCTGTTTCAGCAAAACTGTGATGTTATTGGGGTCTTGAGGGGCAGTTCGGCTACCGTTTTAAGAGTAGTCGATGAAAACGATACATCTTGCGGTCTCTACTCATTAGTGTTGTTATGGCGAGCAACTCGCCACTCGCGAGTGCCATTTTCCCAAAATGATCGCGAATGAGATTCACTCGCGAGTGCATTCTCTCCTTTCCACTCGCGAGTGATCGGGCACTCGCGAGTGGATTTTGCATTTATTCGCGAGTGTTATTCGCGAGCGCTCTGTCATTGTTCGCTCGTCAATTCGCCGTGGGGGGGGGGGGGAGGCGAGAGGAGACGAGGAATGAGAGGGAAAATTCACTCGCGAATAAATGCAAATCCACTCGCGAGTGGATTGGAACTCGCGAGTGAATTCTCTAATTTCCACTCGCGAGTGCCTCGGCCCTCGCGAGTGGTTTCATTCCACTCATTCGCCGAGCGAGCGCTCGGCGAATAACACTCGAGCGAACAACACTACTACTCATGACCCTTCAATTCCCAAAAAGGCAGTCACACAGCGTTCTGACCCCCTTTGTTCTCTCCAGATAAGGGTGAACAAGGGGATTAATTTTTTTAATTTTCCCGCGTTACCGTATTCGAACGGCAAATCACTTTCGCAATTTGAGATATCTCTGAAACATATTCCGAATACAGCAACGCGGGAAAATTCAAAAATTAATCCCCTTGTTCAGAATGAGGATAGCGATATGTTTCAGCAAGCTGTCAAGTTTCGAGTTTGCAGTTCGATATGTAAAGTGATCCCCCCCCCCTTGTCTGTAGGGGCAGAATGCTGTGGTCAGAACCACAACAAATGCGCGAATAATTGATACTACCGTACCCATTGTGTACTACCGTACCTGGATGGTGTGTCTCCTCGAGGCGACGAATTCCTTGGCCATCACCCGCTGCACTTTCTTCACGTGCTTTAGCATGCCTTTCTCCGCGGGAAGTTTGGCCTTGCCTGAGAATAAATCACTGTGAGTTTTTCACTTTCAAATGAGTTTCACAGATCAAATAAATCCCGCGCTTTTTGTTCCGTGCCTACAACCTGTCAAATCAAGCTAATTATCTTACCCGCTAGCGAAGCCATGAAGAGTCGGCACTGCATCTCTGAGATGGGCATGATCGACCCCGTCGGTTGGATGAGACCGATCACAGCGAAGGTGTTCTGAATGATGAGTTGATCTTTGATCTTTAGGCGATTGGAGTACGATACAGTACTTCCTACAGTACTCAGTTCCCCACCGTACCTTCTCCGCCAACTGGGGCGGGAACATGTTGAGGAAGAGCGAGACGCGGTTGTTCTCCACTGGGATGAGATTGCCCTGGAAATATTGCATTCATTCTTAATTTTCTCTCATTTAAAATTAAATAAATCGAAAATGAATTTTTCAATTTACCTTCTCCACAACCGGGAATCCGAAGGAGAATCCAGTGGCGAAGATCACAACGTCGACGTCATTCACTCTCGTTCCATCCTCGAAGACGACGGCTTTCCCGTCGAAGGAGGAGACGTTCGGCTTGATCTGACATTGTTTTGTTGTTGTTTTTGTTATTGTTTTTCTTCAGACGGTCAAAACAATCAACTCACGATCACGGTCCCCGACGCAATTCTGTTCGGCAGCTCATCGTTGATGGTCACATGGGCGGCGAGGGCACGATGCTTGGGACGGAGACCGTAGCGACCATGGTCGAATCTGGAGATGATGAACTTTGGATAATCATACAGCGTTATTTATCTAATGAACTTCCGTAACGGCCGTGGTCGAATCTGCGACTTGACTGGCTACCGCGCTTCACTTGACACTATCGCAATTTCGAAACAGAAGCTCGAAATCACTATTGGAATGGTGGTGGTCTCGTAACAAATTAGTCGAAGTCGCTCACCTGCTTTCGATCTTCCTCTCGACGAAGTAATTCTGCATGCGGAAGGGGAAGAATTGCTTGAAGGTGAACATGAATCTGGAAAAACTTTCCTTTTCACAGTCAATGAATTCCTTCTTTTTTAAAACTTTTATTAGCGTCCTTCTGTTTTTCCACCTCCGATTGAAATTTGCTACAGAATTATTTGCAGAATGAAAAACTGACCTGTTCAAATACACGAGATCGGTGGGCTCTCCCTTGTCCCACACTCTGTTCATCACCCACGAGCCGGAACGGGTAGCGAGGTAGACCTGGAATTGCGTCATCATTAGGCAATCGGCTTCAGTTCTCGTTTGATTTCATCGTACCGCACTTTCTGCCGTTCCCTTGTCTCATCTTCTAGTCTCATTGAATCAAATGATCAGGGAACCTCCAATTTGTGAACATCCCTTTGACTGAGGATCCCCAGGTAATCCAGTCTCTAATTGAGTCAAATGTGGAGACTGAGATCCCTCCCCTGTCTGATCCTCCCCTTTGACTGGGGACCCCCAATGGTAATCCCCAGTCTCCTCCGTATATAACCCCTCGAATCTCCCTCCTCCTCACACCAAGTCGTCGACATGGCTCAGTCCATTCCTCCCGGAGACATCGCCACCCAGCCTGGAAGCAAGATCGTCTTCAATGCCCCTTACGACGACAAGCACACCTACCACATCAAGGTACCGTACTCCTAATGATTTACCGTAGCCTCTTCTGCCTTCTCTATGCGTACAGTAACCCCGTCCTTTTACAGGTGACCAACTCGTCTGCTCGCCGTATCGGATGGGCTTTCAAGACCACCAACATGAAGAGACTCGGAGTCGAGCCTGGATCCGGAGTCCTCGACCCTAAGGAGAACGCCCTCATCGCTGTCTCCTGCGATGCCTTCGCCTACGGACAGGAGGTACGGTATCGATCCTCCTCTGAATACTGTAGCCGTATCTCCATACTCCTTACTAATCGATCCCTCCTCAGGACACCAACAACGACCGTATCACCATCGAATGGACCAACACCCCCGATGGAGCCGCTAAGCAGTTCCGTCGCGAGTGGTTCCAGGGAGACGGCATGGTCCGCAGAAAGAACCTCCCCATCGAGTACAACCCTTGATTGTATCGATAAATTGAGTCATATCATAACCTGTTTGTACAGCATTTCAAGTGATCAATCATACAATGGGCTACGGTAGTTCGTCGAGACAGGCTACATAATTTACTTCAGTTTTTGATCGATACTATTCTACCGTACCTTCTGCCCCTTTTTCTCTTCTAATCCACATCTTTCCATTGAGATCCTCTAATCTCCCTTGTCTCCGAGTCTTTAATCGAGTCAAATGAGGAGAGTGCGATCCCTTGTCTGTCTGATCTCCCTCTTTGACTGATTGAGCGGCTCTTTGACTGGAGGGAATCGATGGAAATCGAGTCATTCCGCCCTATAAAAGCCTGACATCGCGGTCTCCTCCTCACACCAAGTCGTCGACATGGCCCAGTCCGTTCCTCCCGGAGATATCGCCACCCAGCCCGGCACCAAGATCGTCTTCAACGCCCCCTACGATGACAAGCACACCTACCACATCAAGGTACCGTACTCCTGACCCCTCCTCTTCGATATCCTCTTCAATCCTACAGTAACCCCCTCCTTTTTCAGGTGACCAACTCCTCCGCTCGCCGTATCGGATGGGCCTTCAAGACCACCAACATGAAGAGACTCGGAGTCGACCCCGCCGCCGGAGTGCTCGACCCCAAGGAGAACGCCCTCATCGCGGTCTCCTGCGATGCCTTCGCCTACGGCCAGGAGGTACGGTACCATCTCCCATCCCCTCTACCGTATCCTACCGTCGTCTTCATACTGTAACCGTTGTACCCATCCGTACCCCTCTCATTCCATACTAATTCTTCCCTTCTCAGGACACCAACAACGATCGTGTGACCATCGAGTGGACCAACACCCCCGATGGAGCCGCCAAGCAGTTCCGCCGCGAGTGGTTCCAGGGAGACGGCATGGTCCGCAGAAAGAACCTCCCCATTGAGTACAACCCTTGAATAAAAGTGGTTGATTCTCAAGCTGCCTTGTTATCACAAGCTATTACGAACACTGTACCTACAGATTTATGGGTACTTCTCAGGGTTACACAATTCGTATGGTTGTTGGTATCTCACTTCCCTTGCTCGTTCGCTTTTGAGCACAACTTCTTGGTTTTCGATTGTCATTGTTTCGTCTTCTCATCTTCAACTTCCAACTCTATTTCTTCACCACCTCCCAGGTTTACTACCATTGGCGGAGCGAGTGGAAACAGCGGATCTGGGAATCCGCAAAGAATGCAAAATGTCCATCATAGCTAGCTGAAGATACTACTCAAATTCGTGATGTCACTTCTTCCCTACAACTCTCTTCCTCTGGAACGTTTCTCATTCACCACAAAAACTGAGATGAATCACTCCTCAGACAGCCATAATTCTGAATCAAATGGCCGGATTGTGATCGCACTTTTCTACTTTTTCATTCCTGTTTCTTGTGAGAATCGGCTGTTTCAAGTGTTTTTGCAGGAAATGTGCGAGCGAAAAATCAGTAGATCTAATTCTATTCAAACAGAACTCCTGGGAGAGTGGAATTTACTCAAATCGGAGAACTTCGACAAGTTTCTGGAAAAGGTAAGATTGCTCTTTGATCTTTGGGCGATCAGGGTAAATTACAGCTCGGCGTCGAAACCGTTCACAGACAAATCTCCATTCTTCAATCTACTACCCTGACTATCTCACAGGAGGGTAAGGTGGCTGATGAACCCATGGCTAATTAATTAGCTAATTAACTAATTAACTAATTAGGAAGTGATAATTACAGTGATTTCCAGATAATCTCTGGACAATCTTCACTGAGGGCGCATTCGCCATTCACAGAACGAGTTTCGAGATCGGAAAAGCGAAGGAGGAGAGAACGAGTGATGGAAGACTGGTGAGTGGTGTGTTTCATCAATTGCCAATTTACTTTTCTCACAGGTCACCAGCACTTGGACTATCGATCGAGACAAGAAGCTGAGATGGCACGAGAAAAATCAGACGACAGGAGTGGAAATGCACTGTGAAATCTACGTGAAAAATGAGCAGTTGATCCATGTTTGTTGCTATTTTGTGTTTTCGAAAATAAGAAATTTCCAGAAAATGAAGTGCTCCGGCGTCAAAGCGAAAAGGACCTATGCAAAATCGCGCATCTGCGCCCTTCGAAGACTCTCTTCTGTGTTCTAATCTGCCACGTATTTCAAACTTCTTGTTTTACCTTTGTTCAGTCTCAGAGATTGGTTGCTGTGAACACGTTTCTTTGTTTATGTTTTTTCCGCTCTTCTCAATATTTGCCGATCAATAAAGTATCTACTTTCTTGCTCATCTTGCTCAGAGAAAAGAGTTCAGTACTAGGGTTCACTTTTTCAGGTCATTCGACCTGATCAGGTGAATGAGCTTGTCTATCCCACCTGATCAGGTGGAATGGATTTTTGAGAAATGATTTTGTGTCGCCTGAACTCTTTCGATAATTGAGTTAATAATTTTGTGTCGCCTGAAACTATTCGTTTTTTCCCGAAAAAAAAGTTTATTTTCGCATAAAAGAACAATTATGATTTAAATTATGTAGTTTAAAGCAATGGCTTGATATATCTGCTACTCCACGACCTCTCCTCTCATGAATGCATCGAATTCGGCTTCGTCTTTCCATCTGGAGTTTTATCCAAATTTTGATGATCTTTGAACCTCAAATCCTCAATTCAAATCGTCGCCTCAAATCGTCATTTTGATAGTTGATACGCGTACCCAAAATGGTTTGGTTCTGACGCTTAAGAGGAGAGGCAGGGACTGGCTCCTTAAAAATCATGCACGTGCAACACTCAAAAAGAATAACATTTTAAAAAGTTACCGAAATAGAGCTGGAGGGCAAAAACTCATCAGAAATTGCGCGAGGGGCGACTCGCCACCACTCATTGCGCGGCGCGAGAAGTGAAATGGGTGAGATGAATCAATTCAGGCGACACAAAATTATTCCTCTCACGTTCGATTGCGACCTGCAGGTGAACGCAAAATGAGAGAGAATGATTTCCCATTTTGATCAGGTCACCTATTCACCGCCTAAAAAAGTTAACCCTATTCAGTACGTTATATCCAATTCCTTTCTCTGCCATCATCCTAATTTGTAGATGATGAATACCATCCGGGAATGCTCACCTTCTTGCTCATCTTGCTCAGCTCCACGGCGATATCCGCTCCACTGTTGCCGATGCCGATCACGACGACCTTCTTGTCTTCCAGACCCTGAAGTTGTACTCTTCCTTTCGATATCTATCCTGATATCTAGCACCTAATTTGACCATTCTGCAACGCACTTTGCGTTCTTGCAACAGATTTGTATTGTTTTCAAAAGGTGAGATGCTCATAAAAATGAGCAATAACTCACTCTGTGATCCTTGTAGTCGTGGGAGTGCATGATTCTTCCCTGGAACGATTCCTGACCCTCGAAGGGAGAGGGCCAGTACGGTTCAGTGTGATGGCCTGAAAGTATATGTTTCAGTACTTGGACATTTCCCCAGTCGACACTGTCTTTTCCCCGTTCTCAATTATTCCTCTTCATAATAGTTACAGGGTTACCCGTGGTCACATCGCTGAGTTTTCTCTCTATTTTGCTCATTCTCCCAGTCCACTCTTCCGCCTGCTCTTTTGTCCCCACGTTTCTTTGTTGTTTTCCTTCCCTCTCCAAATCGGTTCCACAAACGGTTTGCTTGTTCTCTAATGGACCAACAACCGCTCCACTGTTGCCTAAGAATCATCATCGGTTAGTAAATTAGACCCCGATTGAGTGAGTCTGAACGTGGAAATTGCTTGATTTTACTCAGTGAATCATCTAACAATCTCCTAACTATGGATATGACTCTATAGACGGGCCAGATAGAGTTCAATCGTAGAGTTGTCAACATGATTAATCCGCCTCTTCATTCCGTGTGTTCTCTCATCGGCCCGAGCGATGAGAGACAACGAGAAATGAAGAGACGGTTTCTTCATTTTGACTATCATATTCAAAAGAGTCTCGTCAGTGTTAGTGTGATCTAATTCACGTTTCAATGCATGTGATCGTTAGAACGGAGAAATGAGAAGGGGAGTTCCCTCTGTCATATCGAAACTAGTTAATCCACTCGTTCAAATCAACTTTCTCGAATGTTCTTATCTGCCATTAGTGAAAGGAGAAAGATGTGACCGTTTGATAAAAGTGCAATAGTGAAACATGATTCCTTTGCACATTTTTCTTAGACCTCTAGTACTTCCAACTACGTGTAAGTAACCAGGAAATGTGTCAACTGCAAAAGTAGTTGAAACAAACAACGCACTCTTCTCTTTCTCTATCTACGTTGATAAGATCTGCAAGCTGCTCCTCTAGCTTCATTCATTTAGAATGAATAGCGCAATTTCTCAATCGACCTGCTTGTTAAATTTCACGTCTAACTATTACACTTTACGTACATGCATCTTGCAAAAGTATCAGGATGCAAGAGTTGCAGCAAACAATCAACATTTCCTCTTCTCTGATAAGATCATTTCTCACCCTCTGCACCTGTAGGATTCTCCCCATTTCACCTATTCTCTCGCTCGACTGAAATTCGAGTTTCTGCAGATTGCGCAACATTTCCTACAGTTGCAACAGATTCTCTCAATTTCCCATGCTCTCTCGCTCCTCCGATAGTTAATATTTCTCACCGGTGCACAGCGCAACAGCATCGAAGCGCTCGTTGCCGCAGTTGTTCGTGCTGAAATAACAGAAAAAAAATAATAGAACAACAACAACAACAACAACAACAACAGCAGTAACAAAAACAACAATACCTGGTGTCCTTGTACTCCACGATCCACTTGCCGCTCAGCTCAAAGTCCTCGTTTCTCCTGCAATTTTTTTTACGAATTTTGAAAATGTTTGTAAATTAAAATAATTAAACTCACTTCACATCCAGCACCTCGTGCTGGTAGAGGATGTGCTTTTCCAGGTCGAAACTGCAATTTATGGTTCATTTACTTGATTTCGCTAAATCTGGGCTACTTCCTGTTGAAAAAGTGCGAATATTTCGATATTCAGGGATATTCGAAACTCACTGATTCGCATAGCTCCTGAAGTACTCCAGCAGCTCCGAGTTGTGCATGTAATTGGCTGCATCTGCGGGAGGAGGAAAGTCCGAGTAGGCCGTCATTTCCTGAAACGAGCACATTTCTAGGCTTCCAATGATTTTAGATTCGAGTTCTGATTTAGAATGAATGATTCCCCACCTTGGAAGTGTTGATCACCGTCGATTTCATCACAGTTCCCTCTCCCGGACAGGGATTCGGCTTGAACCTCCACAGACCACCCAGGTCGGAGCTCTTCTCGAAGCACACCACCTGCAATGTTTTCCTTCCATATTTCAATCACCTCAGCCTTTTCAAACACATTTACTTTGCGAACATGATGGGATTTTGATGAATTTCGAAAATATCTCGTTCAAAATAAGCAAAAGTAGGATGAAAATTATGAAAAATACTTCGAATCCCTGCTCCAGCGCACACTTGATCGCCGGCAGTCCGGACGCGCCCGCACCAATCACGGCGACTTTCATCCTGAATTTAATTAGAGGTTAATTAATTAATTAATTAATTACAATTTTTAAAAAAACAAAACAAAAACAGGAATGGATGAAAGCAATACACGATTCGATAGCGATCTGGCTGGCTCAATTTCTAAAATAGCAGCGCAAGACGAGATAAGCGGACGGCATTTTCTCACTATGAGGAACTTCTTCCTCCCGCCCTCGTTTCTCTATTGAAGGAGCCCTTTTAGCGGTAAGAAAAGGCGAGAGAGCACGCAAATAGGAGAGAGTTCGACCATAATTCCCCTTTTCTGCCCCCGCCGTTCTATTCTCGCCGCGGCGCACTAACGGTCCAGCTGTAAAGTGATCGCGCGATTGTCGAGAGAGAGGACAAGAGGGGATAAAAAGCGGACAATCTAGATCTTGAGACGTTTACAACTCTTGAAATTGGCGTTTTGCTGTACCGAGAATGGGATGGGCAGGCTCACAGGGGATCATAACAAACTTCTTGGTGTGGCAAGGTTGGAACAACGACTCAAATAGGCATTATCATGCAGGGAAAAATGGCGTACTTTTCGAACTTGATGTAACCTGGCGCAAGTGTGTTCCAGCTGACTCTTCAGCACCCTCAGCCCTGAACTATCCCCAGCCCCGTCCTTGACTGTCATAATCCAGCTCGCATTCGTGCATGATCTTGTGGATTAGCCACGGCCCATTCAATGTGCGAAGTGACCGATTATTGGATCATTGAGAGGAGCGAATGAGGAGGAAGTGAGAGGTCAGAGAGAATTAGTAGGGTTCGCCGAGTCTTTTCAAGAACATTTAGCCACATATTGGCTTGGGGTGGCACAATCGCCTTGCATGATTGCATGAAAAACCCGAACACCTCATCCCTTTTTTACTAATCGCTGCAAATAATTTACAACATGAGTTCAAGACCGGACCAGTCCTACAGTTTAGCAAAGAGTGACTTGACTGGCTATTAGGCTCACAATCAAGGCAAACGCGAGGAGAAAATCGTCCACCTCAAGAGGGAAAAGAGCCCAGCAGCTGAGTGATCTCTTAGGCAGTGTGAGAAGAACCGGGAAGGATTGCCATCGAGAGATCTTGGCAAGAAATTACTCTCTTCACTTTGCGTGCTCTCTCGTATCTCTGACCGGTGCGTCAAATGAAGAGAAAGCGCTTAGAACGGCATTGCGCATGTTATCTCATCTAATGCCGATAACTGCGAAGGAAGCACGCGTTCCCAATTCAGTTTTGCATTTTTTAACCCATTCCGATTTGTCCCTATTCAAGTAGTGGAACGAATATTTTGGTAGGCAATTTGGAGGCATGTTTGTCACTTGAATCCTAGTGAAATGAGTGATAGATTGTGCAAGAAAAGCAGCCTGCGCGTGTCTAAACATATTTTTGCTTTCACAATCTGCTCCACCCTATCTAATCTCTCATCGGAACAATAAATCGAACGTTCAATCCCGTCCAAACCGTGACTTCGAACGGCAAAACTCTCAAACTGCCTTGAGAGATGAGACGAAAGCGCTCCTAAACGTTCTGCTGATCTGCCTTTACTACCACTGAGTGGGATCTCTAACTTTAGCTTGGTCTCTCTCCTCTCTGATCCATCAGAGAGTGCCCAAAAGGAGGAGAGTAAGCCTACTAAACTCGGGGATAGAGCACGATTTGGCGCAAATTGGGAAGAAAATCGGCACCAGAGACTACGCGGCAATGATACTTGAGTGATCTTTGCTGCCCATAACAATAGGACCACTGTACTCGGGAAGCAGGGATGTAAAAATGAAGAAACCCTCTCATGCTCTCTCGCAGCGTATACTGATGAGAGAGAATGCGAAATGAAGAGAACGTCTTCATTTGCCATCCCTAGTCCTGACTAATTATTAGATGTGCAAACGAAATTTCGTCTTTTATGTATCCTAGGCACAGACATCATAGGGATTTTTGTTGAACAATAGTGCACTCCCGACTAGACTACCCAACGTATTCCCATCCATGCCATTGTTTTGCCACTACGAGAGGGAGTCTACTACACCTAGGGATAGAGTTGAAATGAGTGCAAAAGTACCGAAAAAGTCACAACAATAAAAAAAAACAAAAAGTTCAATCGTGCCAATCTGTGCACAATGTGATAGGGAAGTGAGGAAGAGGAGGAAAAGCGATCCAAGAGAAAGGCAAATGCGATAAAATGAGCTGATAGAGAGCGGATCTCATTTCGATTTTGGCAGATTAGAGAGAAGAGGTAAGGAGGGGAAGGGGAGAGAAGGGATGAGAGGGGATTGCGAGCGTTTCTTGCCTTCACGCACGTTTGATACGGAATAACAGCAGTGAACGAGCGAATTCCCCTGAGTCAGGGCTACTAGATTGTCGTCCGAACACCTAGACAATAGGTTGTTGGATTTTAACTGTGTGGGCGATTTTACAGTCAAAATCGAACGACCTCGATGTGGTTGCGTTTCTCAGATGTCAATACAGAAAGGTGCGGACACACGAAGCGATTTAGCGATTTCACAAAGCAAAATCCAACAACCTGTTGGTCTGCATACAATGAGAATGATATCAGGGATACTAGAGTGTAGTCCCAGCATCTAGATAATTATATCTGGCAGGCCAAGAACCCCGCTGCCCACAGGCTAGGCTACACTAAACAAGAACCGGAAAGTGCCTCGGGCGAAATAATGTCCTCGAGACAAGCTAAGATCTCAGCAAAAAGCGTGCATTCATGCCCCGCTTTTTCAGCCATTGTAAAACTGAGCACCTACGGGGAAAAATCGTTATGGCACAATGAGTTATGTCGGGAAATTTGTCACTTGTAGGTAACGAAAGGGAAATGAAACTTACTAACTACTGATGTTGCATTTACTTTCACTACTGTGAAGATGTGTAGATAACTTAGATAACTTTAGATGATGTGGATACGTTTCCGAGATGTAGACAATGAAAGGTGCGAACAGAAAGCGATTTTACAGTCGAAAATGGCTACGGCAGGAAAACGATACCCGTCTTTCCCAATGCTTCTTGGGTACGTTACATCTCGTAGTTATTACCAATTCACCCCGGGGATAGAATGCATTGTTGGTCAATGAAGGCACAAATTCGATGCAATCGATGCTTTACTGGCAGTGAAGATCTACAGTTGGCATTGAACATGATTGGGTTACAGCAGAATGTGAGATAGATCGGAGGGTGTTATTCGTGATTCGTCTCGGCTCTTCGCCCACAGCAATTATTCGGACTGAAAAGAATATCAAAATTACAATTTTCGAAATCATCTGTAGATCGTTTTCAAATAATATTTGAAAATAAAGAAAGCACTCACTACTATTTGGCTGATTCATCTTTAGTAGTATGCTGAAAACATTTTTAAAATTTTTTTTAAATGATTAAACGCAACCTCGCTCAATTCGCGCTCAATGACTCTCACAATGGCTTTTCGAATCATTCTATCCGACTTCGTTTTACTTTTGTCCATCTTTCTCTCAGCGATTATCTGCTTTATCTTCGGAATAACCTTTCCAATTTTCGATTTAGCCGCTTCCTCTTCTGCCCGTGCGGCCATTAGCGCCGCCTGAACACGCGTATTTTTTATTCGGATCTAAAAAAATAAATCTAACATGGCCCTTCTCCCACTCGTCCAGATTGTTGAGCCACTCGGATCGATCCGAGTCAGATGCCGGCCCGTTATCCTACAAAGAATGATAACGATTGCAATTTACTCTAAAAATTGAAAATATTCTCTTCACCTCCATAATCTCATTCGCACCAATCTCAGAGGCATAATTGGCATTGGGATCGAACCAGATATTCTCCAGTTTCTCGGGCAACTTCACGCCATCCAAATCGTGTTTCTGCAAGGGTGAATACTTTGCGACAGATGTGATCGACGATTATTGAGCGTCCAAGAAAAATAGAGTCATCGTTTGTTCTATTTATTCGTAGACATTTTAATATTTTCTTTTGAATTTTTCAGAGTGGCTGACCGGGCTTCCGTGCCATCTCCTCATTCTCCTCAACGGCCCGAGCCACTTGAAATTCCTCGCAGGAATTTTGTATGGTTCCTCGCCTTCAACGTAGGGCTGAATGACACGAGTTAACCTTTGTTAAAGTTCCAATAGTGTATTTATGAATTTAATTCTAGCGCAACATCATATGTGTAGCCTATTAATCACACCTCCTTCTCTAGGTCGGGTAGGTAATTCTTTTCGTCCTGGGTTTGTATATTAGGCGCACGCGCGGACACAACTCCTTGGGCAGGTGTCTCTGGTAGACCTGTAGGCCCTTTAGGAGTGGGAGGTACTGAAGGTCCTTGAGGTCCTGGGGCGATGTTCGTTGCCTTCGGATCGCCCGCAGGCCTGCAAGTATGCAATATTTTGATTTTTATGATAATAATAATAATTGAAGTCATTCGAATTGTATTTGAATGCAGAGTTCTACAGATGAGAAAACTCACACTGAAGTCTTGGACACAGACGGATTTAGAACGTCTGAACTGCTTTCTTTTCCCGTCGAGGCCCCTCGAGATTTTTCTGAATTTTATGTTGCCGTGACTGATGAAAGGGTAGTAAAACTCAATTTCGAATAATGGAAGATGCTTGCAATAAAACATACCTGGCTTCTTCGGTTTGCTTCCTCCTTTCTTCTTCTTCCTTTTCATACACACGATAATGATCACTACCGCAATTGCAATCAGCATGAGCGCTCCGATTCCCAAACCAACCGGTAGTGCTACTCCAGAACTGAGAAAAGATAATTAGATGTACCTATTTCTAATTTAGAAAGTGACGGTACCCAGTCTGAGGCTCTTCTTTCTTCAAAGCTTCTTTGTATTTCTTCTGTAGAAGATCTACCCTGTCGTTCAATTTCGTCTCCGATTCTTTCGCTTTTCTCAATATATCACTTTGCTCTGCGACTTCATTATCTGCCTTATTCTTTGCCTTTCCCGCATGAATCTTAATCGCCTTCGCTTTTACTGCTTCCTGCCTTGCGTCTGCAGAAGAGATTCCTCCGTCACTCTGTTCGGCTGCTTCTTTTGCAGTCTTTTTCTTCTCTAATTCGGCCTCAGCCTTTTCCATCTCGCTCTTCACTTTGCTATACTTTTCATTCTTGCCTTCCAATTCACCTTTCAATGTATTTATTAGTTCTTTGAGTTTATCTTCTGTCATAGTAGCAATATTTATGGCCAATCTGCCGATTTCAGTTTTGAGTTCGGTTAATTCATTTAAGAGGTTATCTAGTTTTTGCTGTGTTGTATTCAATTGCAGGTCTGCTCCATCATACGCTGCTTTGGCTGTATCAACAAGGCCATTGAGCCTATCTTTCTCCTCAATTAAGCCCACACACACAGCGGAAGTCGATTGTGGAGTTTCATCGCATTTTTCATTGCCGAAAGCAATCTCTGTAGGTCCAGCTGCATCTATGGCGTTTTTCCATTCCTTATATTTGATTTTTTTAACAGCTCCCGTAGAAGTCACTTGGTTTTTGAGCGGTTGCACTTCAGCCGTTTTCGTGGTTTCTTTATTTTGTGCATCTTGCAACAGGCTATTCCAACTCGGCATCTCCTCTTCAAGCTTTACAGCTTTTTCGAGCTCCTTAGTAGTCGTATTCAATTCAAGTTCAGCTGTATTGAATAGTCCTAATATATCCGTGAGATTGCTGCTGGCTTCGTCATACTCCCGTTCAGCAGTCTCTTTCTCAACAGCAATAGCCTCTAGTTCATCATATTTCTTCTTCTTCTCTGTATAATCTTTGTTCGGCTGTTCAGCCTCTTTCTGTTTCATCGCCAGTGTTTCATTCGCCTTCCGAGTTGCTTCCTTCGCTGTATCCAATTCCTTCGTGGCCTCTTCCAGTTTGATCTTGAGTTGATCAGCAGAAATACCGTCGAAATTCTCAGTTTCGTTGGTTTGAGTGGGCGGAAACTCGCCCGACTGCGGTTGCGACTGAGAAAAATTAATATTTACTTTTTAAAAAACCAAATTCGGTTAGTGTTTGTTTTTGTTTTCCTCAAAAAAAGATAACATTGACTGTCATGTTTTCCAATCATGATACCTGAACATCGCCAGCTGATTGGGACGGCTCGGCTTGCGGGTCATCGACTTGTGAAGAGGCGGCCTGCAAAATGTATCATCAATCAATCTCATCGAAACTGATCTTTGATCTTTGATCTCACCTCATCTTCCTCATCATCATACTCTTCCTGAGATGGCGTCGAAACGACGACGTCGTGCGTTGAGGGATTCTGAAGGCAGTCAACGTCATCGATGAGAACGACGATCGAACCTCGATCTCAGCCTGTCCCTCCTCCAACTCAGTGCTATTGACTGCTGAAGTCGCGCTGGCGATTGGCGAGTCGGCGAGAGAAGTAGTAGAAGTTGTCTGAAGATGATATTTCAGAGTTGGATGATCTATGGTCTTTGATCTTCGATCTCTACCTCATTCTCCGCCGAATCAGCCCGAATCGTCGAGTTACCGGGAGAATTGCGCAGCGAGGGATTCTGAAAGATTCATTCAGACGTTTTGCTCGAATTGCCGAGATTATCTCACTTCGTAGGCGTCATCGTTGGTTGGAAGAGTGGGAGAGGGAGGGAGAGAGGCAGATTGATCCCCGTCACTCGACGAGGGTTGCATCTTCAATGTTGTTGATGATTGAAAGGTACGGTGGTTACTGTAGTAGACAACAGTAATCGATAATTGAATAACATTTTTTCCGAGGATATGCAAAGACATGCGTAAACAAGTCGAATCCCGATCACTTTACATTCCTATGAGTGATTCGAGTGGTTCACGCTAACTTGAATGACACTGATCTATTTAGATTTTCGGGAGAAAATAGTTCTGGATGACACGGTAAAGAGGCAAGATTCACAGGATACTGTAGGAATACAATAGACGATGCAAGTATGGTAGATCAACGGAATAAACTCACAACTGCCAGTAGAAAGAGCGCGATTGTCCCCAACAACCGCATCTCGAGAGGAATGGAGGGGAGAATGGGGAGAGAAACAAGGGGAGAAACAAGGGGAGAAACATGAGTGCGTGAGACAACGGCATGCAAATGGGACAATTAGAGGTTTTTTTTCGTTGTATTCGTCGGAATTTTGGAGGAAACAATAATTTATCGACAAAAATGTACATTGAACGACGCGAATTGAAATTCCTAGGGGCCCGGAGGTGAATTATTGAGGCACGGTCCTCTTCGTGTCCGGGAGGTCCTGAACATCGTGTTTATTTGAGTTGAAACATACCGATTTTAACCTGATCCCTCGTCTCCGGCAGAATCAGATACCCGGAGATTAACGACGCTGTGAGAATAGTGATTGCTACTGTGGCCGAGATGCCCTGCCAGTACTGATGGGAGAGGATGATCTGAATGATCAGTTTTCACAACAACAAAAACAACATCAAATAACAACAAAACAAATAAACTAACCAATTGCGGCGCGATCGCTCCTCCAATCTTCTCGACCACTCCGAACGAACCGACAGCGACGCCTCTCATGACAGTAGGGAAGAGCTCGATGCAGTATCTGCACTTATTCAGTATTATTTTATTTTCGAAATTCTCCGAAATTCCTGCAAATTTGCGAAAAAACTGATGCTTTCCCTCGTAATTTCATTAGAACTAGCAAACGTTAATGCACCGACCGAAAGTCGAACTCACTGTTTATAAATCGTGAAGTGCACTCCCGAATTCACAATGCCCGCAATGATCAGGAGTGCGGATCGAACGGAGGGTTGGATGAGACCGTCGAGGAGGAGGGCCACGAGAAAGAGGGTAAGGGTTGTGCCTGAGATTTCATTTTTATGAACTTTAAAATCTCCCGGAATAGAAAATTCTGAAAAATAGTCTCAATCATGTACAGGTTGTTGCTGTTTTTGAGGTTTGAATCTAAAAAAATGTGAAATGGACAGAAAACCTTGCGAGGCCAGGAACATCGTCCGCCTTCCGAAGACGTGCATCTTCCCATCGGTGAGGAAGAGGAAGGGAGGCACCCATAGTCTGAATTTATTATGTTGTTGTTGTTATTGTTCTTGTTTTGTTTCAATAAACAACAGAATATCCACCTCAGCGCTCCATACAGTGCGATGTTCACGAAGGGATTGCCTGTGAGTACCTGTAGATGTTTAATTAATTGCTAATTAGCATTATTTTATTTAATTAAAACGCGGTGCGCCTAAGAACGTCGAAATTCGGATCGGAAGTGGCACAGTAGCTCAAAATGGTCTCCGGAGGTTCAAACTTGGTGGTTAGACTCCCTAGAGGTGGGATACACTTCAGCCAAAAAATTGGACCCAAAAGTTGATCTTTGATCTTTGAGATCGAAAATTTTCAAACTGATTTTATCCCCACATGCTATACACCATAAGATAGAGCATCAAAAGTTATGTATATCACCAAATTTTCAAAGGGTTTGGACTTCAACTTTTCGAGAAAATCGAGAAAATGTCGAAAAATTGCTGACTCAAAAATTTCAGGAATTTTTTTTACCATGTTGCAATGGATTCCGGGACCTGAAAATTTGACATAATATGTAAAAAGTATCAAGGATTCCAGAAAAAAATACTTCGTTTCTGTACGAGGTGCCAGGATATGTTTTTTTCGCGAAAAACTAGCACGCAATCGTCGACGCAGGTTCGAATCCGCCTCCCCACATCAATATTTTGCCAACTTTTTTGCTGGCCCAAATGAGGTTTTTTCGACGTGTAGTCACCTTCAATATGTCTACACGTTGTTTTGACTTCGATTTGACCACTTTTCACGTGATTAGGAGGTCAAAACTATCCCAGTCGCAGCTAACCTTTTTCACATAAGGGTCCCCCCTTATGTGAAAAAGAGCAACAAATTTTTTTGCCACCATGTTTTCCCAAATGATGTTTTTTCTTGGTCAATTCAGTTTTAATACGTTTTTGCGTTGTTTTGACGATGTTTAGACAACTTTGCGGATGAAAATTTTTTTGTTGATTTTTGACGTTTTTCACATAAGGGGGGACCCTTATGTGAAAAACGGGTTTTTGGCCATTTCTGATTTTACGTCTGAAAAGTAGTCGACACGGTGCAAAAACAACGTGTACACATATCAAAGGTGACTACACGTCGAAAAAACCTCATTTGGGCCAGCAAAAAAGTTGGCAAAAGATTGATGTGGGGAGGCGGATTCGAACCTGCGTCGACGATTGCGTGCTAGTTTTTCGCGAAAAAAACATATCCTGGCACCTCGTACAGAAACGAAGTATTTTTTTCTGGAATCCTTGATACTTTTTACATATTATGTCAAATTTTCAGGTCCCGGAATCCATTGCAACATGGTCAAAAAAAATCCTGAAATTTTTGAGTCAGCAATTTTTCGACATTTTCTCGATTTTCTCGAAAAGTTGAAGTCCAAACCCTTTGAAAATTTGGTGATATACATAACTTTTGATGCTCTATCTTATGGTGTATAGCATGTGGGGATAAAATCAGTTTGAAAATTTTCGATCTCAAAGATCAAAGATCAACTTTTGGGTCCAATTTTTTGGCTGAAGTGTATCCCACCCCTAGGGAGTCTAACCACCAAGTTTGAACCTCCGGAGACCATTTTGAGCTTCTGTGCCACCCCCTTGTACGTTCTTAGGCGGACCGCGTTTTAATTATTACCTGCACATCAAAAATAATAATCGCCACGGATATCTCAATCGTCAGTGCAGATAAAATCATAACGAGTGAGTAGAGAGAAAGTTGATGGGTCGAGAAAAGATCAGAGAAGGAGTAAGTGCGACTGAAATGGCTTTTTCAATGGCTGGAAAAAGTCTCAGTCTCGAATTATTCAGAGACTTCAAACCTTTCTTCATCGTCCAACTCGATCTCCTTCAAATCTTCCCCTGTGAATCTCGTACTCTCCCCATTCCTCACCATCATCTTGTTCAGACTGTCTGCAGCCTGAATTTAATTGTTTTTAAATTTCTAATATTCAGGAAAACAATTCTCTGACCTCTTGCACTCGCTTCTTCTGAATCAGCCATCTTGGCGATTCCAACCAGAATGGGATGATGAAGAGAACGGGTAGACCTTCAATGACATTTTATCCCTGCTTTTAGCCCGAAGAATAAGGGAAAACGGAAATAGTCGTACTCACCGAGAAGATTGGTTGCTGTGAGAAATCCTCTCCAAGATGCCGTGAAGTAGGCGAGAAGGGAGTTGATCTGGATTGAATATCGATTGAGTCGCACTTAGAACATCAACTTTTTCGTAGAATGAATAAAGAAATACAAATTTGCACACACACCATCAATGCAAGGGACCACTGGAAGCTGAGTGTCTGCAGGATGCGGTACCTGTATTTTGGAATCTGTTTTTTAGTGAGCTCTAAAATTCCAGATCGTGATAGCGAAATCTGAATCTCACTTACCTCACTCCGACGCACTCCGAACCCAACGCCATGCCGACGTCGTTGTACACCTCAAAACTCAAAACATTTTTCACATTTTCTTATCTCGATCTTTTATTTTCCAGGAAATGATGTCGCTTCTTCATATTTTCGATCAAAAACAGTTACTCACCCCATACGAGAAGCCCATTCCAGCCATCGCGACAGCCAGTACGTACCTGAATCAGAATACTGTTTGGTTTGGCTTGTTATTATTGTTGTTGTTGTTAAATAATCTCACCAATTCCACGACGCCGCTCCCAGTAATCCGAATCCAACCATCTGCACAGCGCCCGAGAACGTCACCCATTTCCTGAGGTTCAGAGCCGTCAAATTCGAATATGGCATCCGGGAAATAGAATCCCACCTGCCGTACTCGTCCGCCAGATGCCCGCCGACAAGGGCGCCGACTGCGGATCCAATGGCATGAAATGAAGGATGTACATTTCAGATCAACAACAACAACAACAACACAAACAAAAATATACGAAAATACCTGAATCGTCTGCAAATTGTGCGGAATCGTCGCTGACGGGCAGACGAATTCTCCGTCCTCATACAATGTGTGGAAGGAGGGACGGGTCAGATTCGAGCAGGACGAGAGGAGGGAGCAGGCGTCGGATGATGAAGCCTGTGAAACATTTACTCACCTCATTTTTCAGTAATTTTCTCAGATTTTTGACTCTGTGACAAATGAAATGAAAGCAGAGATCATTGAAACAAAAGTTCAACAAATTCTCAGAAAGTCTGAGGTTGTGGGAAGTGAACCTTCGACGAATTCACCTACATTGTAGCCGACGTCGTTGCACGTGGGTCGAAGGGCGGCGAAAGAAACGAATACGTAATTACCCGCCAGGTTTATCATCGAGTACTGAAATTAATTTTTAAATAAGTCAAAAATAAATAAATACCTGTAGAACAATGAGCATCATCAGCTGATATCGGCCATAGCCTCCGACGATTCCGAAAATCTCATCGAAACTTCTTAGTGTTGAAACTTTGTTATTCGAAATCTCAAGTGTAACTCCCATGTCTGAAATACGAATTCGGTAGACAAAATGCATGAAAAGAATAGCGGTTCGGTGCTCGAGAGAACACGTGAGCAGAAAGCGAGGTAATTTATGCCGTTTGGAGAATCGAGGATTAGTCGCACTAACGCGCAAGTTCAGACCATCAATACTCCCAATTTTCAAGAAGGAGAAACATTAGGTGTCAATGGAAGAACAATCGAGCTAATCAAAGTCGGCAACACGCAAACTCGGGGAGTGTGATAATGGCAGTAGCAGACAATTGTGAGCGTGATCGAAGGTCGAGAGTTGCTCTCCTGCATTTACTCGATCTCTCACCGATCGGCGAACCTAGCACCTACGCCCCAACACTCTATTTGATCTCTTGTTGCTCTGTTCGACGACAAGATGATCAGAGTAACGAAAAGCTACTTGGAAAGTTCAAAATGACACCAAAATTAGTGATGAATCAACGTGTAACAGTTCAGAAAAATTCTCACCGATCAAGGTGCACTCAGCACTCTCCATGCGCGTTCGCAACTGAAACTGGAACAGTCATTTTCAGCTTTAACAACTGCCCTTTGAGTTCCAGCCCAGTCAGGAACCACCCAGTTCACGTACATTCCATTCATCTGACGACGAGAGAGCGTATGAAATGAAGAAAGTGCTTCAACTCCTCAAGAGTTTATGTGTGCTGTTCCATGACGTGTGAATGACTGCTCTTTAGAAATCAGTTTACGATCGTCCATTCGAGTGACGCCATCGTTCGTCTGGCTCTGCATTCCTTCACGTACCCGGACATTCCCGGGCCAACTCCGACAATCAAACCTTCAAAAATGCATTTTTAAGTGGAAATTATCTATAAAAAAGTGACGACATCGCCTTTATTCGTTTTCCAAGATTTCTCATCTGTCTGACGGAGCTCTATGTTCTGAGTAGTGGCATTAGCGCCGAAGATATTTGATAAAGACTTTATCTTGACGATTCACTTGCAAGAGTTTCCTCATTCAATGAAACGGAGGGTGGGAATGTAAAACTCCATCTGTTGATGACTGGGTGGAATTTCTCTAATCATCTGCTGTGAACAGCTCATTTCACACCATTGAAACAGCTAGAATGTGGCGACTCGATGATCAACACAACATCATCTTTTAAAAATAACTAAATTCATCTTAAACGAACATCCAGAACTCTTCCGGAAACACAATATCCTCATCATTTTCCGAATCACGGGTCATTCAACGAACGAATAACATCGCTAATTAGCTAACACTTCAGTTTAGTTCCCGCTACTACTTGAAGATGCCATTAGAGATAGCGAACTCTTCATTCACCTTCGCCTCTTGTTTTCCATAGTTCGTCTGTGGAAGATACGGCTCGATTCTCTCCAGTCAGGATAAACTAGAGATAACGCAAAACAGCTAGAGTTAGACGGTCGTTTTCACACCCGCAGAGATATCATTCCTCCCCTCGAGGGAAGGGAAGGGGAGAAGGGGAGATAGATTCGTCTCTATAGAAACACCTCCCCATCTATCTCCATTACCAACTTCCTTCTCTCGTGTGATTTCAGGCTGTGAGAGTCTGAGTCATTCTTTCAGACGTCTTCATTTTCTCTTAAATCCGAGAGATTGCTATTTTATTATCGTGTAAAAATCATAATTATGATGCGCAAACGTCATCTATCGCTCATCTGGTTTTTTTACTTTATAAATTGTTTTTATTTTTTTTTTTTTAAATGTTAATTCAGAGCTGAGGGTCGGCGTCGCTCCCGAGGAATCAGTAGAATTAGAGATGGCCAAAGGTTGGTGCTCTTTAATTCTGTTAAAAGTTAATTGAATTTCCATAGCATTCACTGCTTCTTCAGTTACAGATCTCTTGCACTCCTTATTTATCCCATTCTCCATTTCTTACTGTCTTGTTGATTGCCTATCTCCATGGCATCAGAACCGTGTGACTGACAGTCTTTCTATTCCGAGCTCCGGCCTGGCTTACAGTTTATCGCTTAGAAGCCTTGTTTTGATGTTTTGATAACCTTATCAGCTCTAATAATAAGAATATTTTCTCAGAAAAACAGAGCCTCGAGGCGTGGCCGCCCGACAACAATCCAATGAGCAAGAGGAATCTGGCTAAAAGGTGATTTTCGAATTTCGAATTTATTTCCTGTTTCATTTCCGGTACAAACATCAATGTGATGGCTTTCGCCCCCGAGCTAAACATGTTCGGAGAGCCCTTCGTAGTCAAAACATTGACAAACAAAACACCTTAAAGATGAGAGGGGAGATCAAAGAACAGCATCTAAGGTTTATGGGGGCATTCACAGCGAAAAGGAAGAAGACATTCGCATTTCCAAAGAAGAACTCATGCATTAGCCACTTTCGGCCTTTGCGCGATGGTCTAACCACGAAAGATCGTGGGGATAGAGAGAATCAAATAACTTTGTAGTCGACCTTCACTCCAGCCTCTACTTATCCTCTCTTGAAAGTGTGTCAAAAACCCGAGACTCCCAATCCCATTTTAGCATCGAAAAGTAATAGTTGTACTCGTACCAGCCAACAAACTAATTGGCCCTTAATTAGCGAGTGGCCTCATGAGTCAGCGTTTCGACCATCCAGCACTGCTCTCTCCTTTCGATGAGCTCTCTAGCCAGTCAGACAGGGTGATAGAGCATGCTGTATGAAGAGAGTGTTAGACCATTGCCATGCAAAAGGTACACATACATGTAACTCGAGACTGGTCAGTAGTGGCCACTGGCGACGGAATGCTACTACTATTGGCATCTTACTTCTTCCCAATTGTTCATGTCGTATCTTTCCAATATTGCTAGTCAAATCAACAGTGTAAAACAATCAACGAATGCTCACGAGATCTTACTTACTTACTTCTCTAAACTACCATTAGCTCGTCGAGAAAAATACTGCTCGTTATTTCGAGATCGATCAACAATTTCCTTTCTTTGATTTCGCCGAGATTTGCCGTGTTTTCCTCTTCCCCGCATGATAGTTTGCAGAGAGATCATCTCCTTCTTCCTTTGTGCGGGCTCATTATTAGGCTAGAGAAGACGAGAGAGTGGGCAAATCGGAGAGAGGCAGACGAAAAAGGAGAGCCGGCTGTGGTCATTCGGCCCTTTTCCTTTCATTTTGAGCGGGTCAAAGGAGTGCGTCGGGCTAATTCCTCGTTGCTCATCCATTTAATACTTCCTTTTGCTTGAGAACTTGGCCGTTTTCCACTGCTTTGTTCATTCATCAACTCTACGTTGAGCCTTGTTGTTTCCTCTGTTATCTCGAGACGAAATATCCCTGTCTGAACCATTTCTATGATTCGTCAAACGTATTCGTTCGTAGAATTCAGCAAGTACGCAGCAATTGTCCATAATAACTCTTGAGACACCACTCCACTCCTGACTTCACTCCTTACTCATCTGCTCATTATTGTCCATTGCATCAAAACACTTGTTCCCTCTTCCTCTCATTCCTCCCCTCTATGGCACCCAACCAGTTACCTCGTTCCCTCCGGAATTCAAGGTTCCGAACGAGCGAACGAAAGCAAATAGGCTCAATTAGGCGAGGTTGCAGTTGTCGAACGACCGTTCCGTTTTTGTTCCGTGTTTGCTCAAGATTTAATGGCCCCCTTCTTTTGATTTCTCGAGCCGAACCAGGAATATTTTCCTTGTATGAGAACCATAAATCAAAATACGTAAAAACTCTAAATCTGAGCAGAAAACCGTTACATCTGAAGCTCTAGATTTAATGGCCCCTTTCTTTTGATTCTCGAACCATGAATTCCTATCTGAACCATTTCGCGCATTCCCACTGGCCATCTGCACTGCACAATCGTCTTTGTCAATGATTCGCCTATCTATTTTGCTGAACCGAGAGAGCGAGAGTGCATGCAAAATGGAGAGAGCAGGGCACTGCTCTCCTTTGTCCCTAAACTCGACCTCCCTCTGATCCAATCCCATTTCCCCCTTTCCCTGATCAGTCCTTTGTCCTTCTCTTACTCTGGTCTCTCCATTCTTCATGGTCCCTCGTGTCAGACAGAGCTAAAGACCTTGTGAAAGGAACAGAGGCTCATCGTCGCACTTACTCGATCTATAATAGAAGAGACACGCTATTAGAGAGAAATAGAGACGACGAGAGATCATGGATTTAGGAGAGAGACCAGAGAAAGAGAGAGAGAAGACTCGACCCGGATCCATTCGGTTATGGGCATAACCTGTCAGACTCAGGATGGGTGCTCTCTCCATTTCCCGTGCTCTCTCACCCTTCCTGTGGTCCTTGTAGCGAAAGATTTACGTAGAGTGAGGCGCGAATTCTACTTTTTTATTGAACTGTAAGCCTTCCATTGACCACCCTCTGGGTATTTCCTCACTAATAAGATTCACATTTTTTCTGTTATTTTTGCGTTAACTGTAGGCCTTCTATTGACCACCCTCTGGGTATTTTCTCGTTATAAGATAATCTCAGGGATTCGCGGTTAGTTGTTCCAGAATCCCTTCTTCTTGGAACTGATTCCGTACGGTCTTTATCTCTCTATTTTTGTCTTTTCTGCGAGAGCGAAATGTCATGTTTTCCGTTTTAGCACTAGGGAGAATTCATTACGGTCTTGCGCGTCATATTTACGTGGCGAGGCTTCAGCATTTTATTAATAAGAGCTTTTGATGCACCTAAAATTGCCCATTACGAAAATAAGGTCTGAGAAAGTGCAATACTAACACCGAACCTACGTTCATTTACGCATTGAGATATACAAATCTCGAAGAGGCACGGTTGGTGAAGCTATCGCAACAATGCCTCATCATTCTTGACCTACCCCTCATTGCTTCCGGTTCACTGTAGCCCTTAGGGCAGAGAGTGACTCATCAAGTAGATCAGTGAGGGTGCGCAGAACAGGCTTTAGCGCTTCGTTTCTCATGAACGTCTCTCGCCTCTGCGCCCTCTCTAACTCGCTCGATCTCTTCCTTTACTCCTTTTTTCTCGAGCCGAACATCAGGATACTTTAGTATCGACCTCTCGCATCTATCTCAGATTTTGTAATTTATCGTGCCCCATTCCTTCGAAATTTGTAGTTCTCACATCAGAAATTGGCGTAGGATTGGCTCTGCACTTTCGCAGACCGTGCGCACTTAGTTCATGGCCTAAGTGCAGATTTATCTGGAATGGAATATGGAATGTAGAACCGAACCGAGACTAGAAATATAGGGAAATACCCTTCGGTCGTGCTACATTTTTTGAATCTCCCCTGAGCACACAACACGTTTCCTACATACTCCCTATCTACTGAAATCTGATCCCCTAACCCCCATCTTCCCCTTGTCTTTTCTCCCATTCTCCCCTTTCCGTTCTTTCTCAGACCGAAGAAATTGACTTTTCCTCGACTTTTTGTGAAGAAAACTCCTGAAATAGTCATCGCGGGAATCAGAGATCCTTTCGTCATTCGGGAAATTCTGAGATCTCTCAAATCCGACGTCATCATTTCATTTTCCCTTCTCAATCCACGAATGCCTTATCAATTATCGTAGGCTCTCTAATCAATCAGTTCAAAATCTAGTATCTAATCAATCGTCAAGCGCATGTCCAGATCTCTAGTTCTTTCCCGGTTTATCTGATCAATTTGGACTTCTAAGCACTGCCGTCTAGTTTCTTCTCCTTGCCTGTTTCCTCTATTCCATCTGATCATTCACCATAACAGCCCATCTGATCTCCCAGTGATCTCCATCCAGAAAGTGACCGATCCTCAATCCTTCGTCCTTCTCACTCTCTCGCCCGTCGGAGCAGCGAGAGAGCACGGCAAACTGAGAGAGTCGACCATTCGTGGATCACTTCGAGTGTCCTTCTGTGCATCTATTTGCACCCTTATGACGCCCCTTCCCGAAAAGGGAGAACTCGCCCAGTCTATTCATCTCTCGACTGTCAAACAGAGTGATAGAATGTGCGAATTGGAGAGAGCCAGACTCCTGAATAAGAGGGAAAGGATGAGGGCACACCCTGTGGATAGCCTTCGTGTTTCGCCCGTGAAGAGTGGTAGATTTGAATATCCTTGCTCCTCCTATTCCACATTGCATCGTTCAATCAGCACGAGCAATGCCCTTATCCTTGACTTTTATCTCTACCGTTTACTAGCAATCAAATCTGCCAATGTGGCCATACAAAGTTATGGGTGCCAGATGTTGATACAAGCAATCGTTCCTCATCTCATCACCTCTTTTTCATTTCCTTGGATGTCTCCTCCTCCTCGATCATCTGTCTCACATCTTATTCCAGCTCTCTTCATATCTCATGATCTCTCGCCTGTCTATCGTACTGAAATAATGTACAATTCGACCATTTTGCCCATCTGGGTCACCTCAAAACCAGCTGATAATCACCTGTGGCCATCCCATTATCAGTCCGTCCTTTCCCGCCCCATTTCGCGCGCTGTCCTTTCCATCTGTCACCCCGCCCTCCTCTTGCAGACTCTCTTCTCACTCTTGATGATTCTGCGGCGCTAGGCCTCTCGTCGTCAAAGATCAAAGAGCATGCCGCCGAACAAACGACCGGCGCCTCCACACATGGCACCGCCTCCCCCACCCCTACTCGGTGGTCTCGGCCCCGTCCATCCGTCCGCGCCGCCGCTCGATCTCTACGTGTCGCTCGGGCCATCCGCGCCGCCGCCTTACTCGCGGCGCGATCCGGCCGTGGCGCGTGGGCCGGCG
>LS590045.1:368359-400448 GCA_900490775.1 Pristionchus maxplancki
CGCCCGAGAGCGAAAGGAGTACGGTACCACGGAATGAGGACACATGTTTTTGGCACTTTTCGCGAAATTTCACGTACGGACCCCTACTTTTTTATATGCGTGATCGACTTTTGGGTCGAACGGCCACCCACTTGCAAAAAATGAGGAAGGAAAAAGCATTTTAAAGGAAAAAGCTTAGCTCTTTTAGTATCTCTTGCAATATGTTTCACAATGTGTTGATCTCTCATAGGTTGCTGAACCGATAATATTCGTATTGTTTCTGGGAAAATGAAAGATCAAAGATCATCCTTGTCAGGTTCCGGGTTCTCCTGGTGGAAGTGGTGGATGCTCACTAAGGCAGGAGCCGTCAACGATTACTCATTCCAGGTGAGGATCAGAGGTCAAAGATTAAAGTTCAAAGATTACTGTTCAGCCAATGTTCCAACTGTACTTCGAGATGCCCACGACGTGGATGGTCATAGGTGAGTATTCCACTTTATTCGAAATACCCGAAGCCGCATATTATCCATATTCCGGCTGTCCTAATCAGCGGTTCTCAATTCCCGGCTCCCATCATCCGTCAATTGCAGCGATCATCGCCTCGGTCGCCCTGCTCATCGTCTTCCTCATCCTCCTCTGCGTCAGGAGCAGAATCAGAATAGCGACGGCGATGATCGAGGAGAGCTCCAAGTGAGAAACTCCTCTTATTATTGCTTCTGGGGACTATGAAGTAGCCAGCACTGTCTTTGTCCGAACGGCTTGGGGATGCAATAGCCTGTCGATGATACAAAAATGAGAAAGAAAGTCATGTACGGATCTGAGATTCATCAATCGACTTTGAAACACATAAAATTGTGTACAAACAACAAGCGAATTGAATGTTCCGGAGGTCTTTATCTAAAAACTCTTCATTCTCAGAGCAATCGGTTCGATGCTCTCAACCCTGGTCTTCCCCATCTTCACTTTCGCCCTTCGCTTCATCTTCTTCGTCATCTGGGCCAGCATCGCCATTTGGTTGGCGTCGTCGGGTATGATTTTCCTTATTCTCCATTTTTCAATGCCCATTTTGAGCATTGTTCGGTGCTTGAACGAATAAGAAGAAAAAATGCGCAGATTAGAAAGAAAATTTGCAGGTACCGACAACTGCCGCAATCTCTCGATGAAGTCGGACGCGAATCCGTGGGGAACGGCGTGCGATTGTCGCTCGCTTGGATCTGTGAGCCTGGTTATTGAATTACTGTTGAAATTTCGATTAGAAATGTAACCGTAACCTTTATCGATCTCTAAATCTGCTCAGGACCCCTCCTGCTCCTACATCAACATGACCAAGGACAGCACGAAGGTCGCCTGGCTGCAGGTACTTGATCTTTGATCTTTGATCTTTCCTCAATTGATCTTTGATCTCTCTCTTGCAGGGATACAATCTCTTCGCGCTCTTCTGGACGCAGTGCTTCGTCACTGCCTTGGGACAGATCGCCCTTGCTGGTATTGTTATTGTTGTTATTCTATTTATCTACGTCAAAACAAAGATCTAAAAACATCAAAACAATCAATATCGATTTCCAGGCGCGTTCGCCTCTCACTACTGGGCGGTGGACAAGAACAGGGATGTGCCCACCTTCCCCGTATTCCGATCACTCTACATCGCCTTCAGGTAGGGTCTTTGACCTACCGACTGACCTACCGTACCTTACCATATCCAGATACCACATCGGCTCGCTCGCCTTCGGTTCTCTCTTGATCGCGATCACGAAGTGAGTTTATTGCGCTCTTTTCGAAAATAAAATCGATTTTAAGATTTATCCGCGCGATTCTCGACTGGATGGACAAGAAAGCTCAGACAACGCAGAACTTCGTTCTGCACTATATTCTAATGTCAGTTGGGTCCCGCAGCGATTGTGTGGAGTACGGTAGTCGATATGGTAGAATATCGATTTCAGCGCGCTCAAGTGCTGCTTCTGGTGCATGGAAGTCTTCTTGAAGTTCCTTACGAAGAACGCCTACATCATGGTACGTTTGACTTTTTTATCTCATTGACCTGAACTTTGACGTTGTTGTTATTGTTGTTGTTGTCGTTGTTGTTGTTGTTGTTGTTGTTGTTGTTGTTATGCTAATAATAGATCAATCAATATTCCTTCAGATGGCAATCTACGGCAAGAACTTCTTCACTTCCGCAAAGGATTCCTTCGGCCTACTCGCAAGAAACGTTATCAGAGCCGTAGTCATCTGTAATGTGAGTGACCTGCCGATCTCTTGTTGACCTACCGAACTCATATCCTACCGTACCCTCCCTCAGGTCACCTCCTTCCTTCTCTTCCTTGGCAAGGCAGCCATTGCTGCTGGAATGGGAGCTGCGTCGTACTACTACTTCTCCGGTCTCTGGATTATCAATGGGTTGCCGAGAATCGAGGTACGATCGATAATCTGACCGACCGTACTCCCTCGCTGACCTACCGTACTCTCTTCAGCTCTACTACTACTTCGTGCCGATCATCATCACCGTCCTCGGGTCGTACTTCATCGCCTCGTGCTTCTTCGACACGTACGAGATGGCCGTCAAGACGACCTTCATCTGCTTCCGTGAGTAAATCGACTACCGTAATCCAGAAAGTCGTAGCGGGACCCAGAAACTTTTAAATTGATTACCGTAACCCAGAATGTCGCTTCGAGACTTGCCAAATTCGATCATTTTCAGTGGAGGACAGTGAGCAGAACGATGGAAGTGCAGCCAAGCCATACTTCATGTCAGACAACCTCAAGAAGATACTCAACGTGAGCAATGAGAGCACCAAACCGAGCCATGCTTGACCTACCCGATGACCCACCGGACTACCGTAATCTATTCATGACCCTACTAACCATTCCTCCCGAGACCAACAGATTTCCAAGCCACAATCCGTTACCAAAGATACGGGTCCAATTGATACACAGCACATGTAGAACGATTGTATACCGTAATCCGTATACCGCCACATCAACTTTCCCCCTTGAAGTGTAATCTGACTTTATTCCACCGACGGCTAGAGCTTTTCCCCTTTCTGTCCCACTGATCTCAGCACTGTGGTTAAGTTACTCTGTGAGAAAGATCTGTTGAGCATTTCACGATAAACTGTTTTATTAAAGTTTTGAATACCAAGTTCAGAAAAGGAAAAGAATTGATGTTCACTCATCCATTCTAAAATGGAACGATGAACAAGCACAAAAAAGGTTGCGAGCATGCCCTAATCATGCACTAGCTACCGGACTTATTACTCGTGCCCCCATTGTGAGCAACAGTTATCAAGCACTTGCTAAGGTATGTGATCATCGGGGAATGAACGTCGATCAGGAGACCACGCAGACTTATAGGGAGGGGAGAGAGCGCGTGCTAGTCGCGCCGGGTAAGAATGGGCGGCGAGAGCTTATTCCTCTACATTTATTTTCAGATCACCTTTCACATCCATTTGTTCCACAGCTCACAGGCTTTTCTGCAGCTTGTCAGAAGAAATTTCTAGAGAAAGGAAAATGTACGACAATAACTGATACAAATTTCCCACCTATCAGATGTGTGTGTCCACACAGACAGTCAAAGATCAAAGATCAAAGATCATCGACCTGCGACTGTATGGCCGCACCAGCACTGAAATTGGCGGCTGCCCTAGGGCAGCCTCTCGACAAAATGTTCCTAACAAAGTTGATGCCCAAGACGCGTCCTTGATCGACCTTACGCTGACCACGCGTGCTAGTCGCGACGGGTTAGAAACGGCGGGCAGAGGAGGGCGGAGGAGAATGCACCCATGTACAAGGTCATGAGAAGAGAGGCTGCTCTAATCTAGATGGACAGAGTAAAATTGAGAGTCACACGCGTCTTTTCCCTTGTATGTTTTTCGGGCGAAACAAAACACCGTTCTCGCGTGCGCACTGCGCATCATTTGAACTGATTAGGAAAGAACCAAGTAGTGAGAGAGCGAACGATAGTCTTGCTATACTCTACAAGGGCAAAATAAATGGCAACCAAGACGACTTCTAAATGTTCCAGTTGATTCTCAACGCACATCCCAACATTCTCCAGTTCAACATTTACAAGTCCATTAAGTGTGAGGACCATTACAGCAATGTATACAAAAACTACTAAAAGAAGCAATTTATCACTTAATTTAGCAGCGAGAAACCATTCCACCATAGTTAATTTTCGGACAAGAACGCGTATCAAATGAGGAATGTATGGACATCGGGGGCGGACAGAGGGGCATGGCCCGGTAGATGCTACCGTACAACCAGCCCTCGCACTCCCCCTCAGTTCACCATTAACCCAGAAGGCATAATTTAAAGAGAACAGAGTGAAGTTTAAGCACGATACGACGAACGATGGAATGGGGCGAAAATCGTGGAATTCAGAATGAGGAAAGGGGAGGGAGAAAGGCGGGGGCGGAGTTCGTTTACAAACTGTTACTTTCCTATCATAGAGGATGGGGGGCAATGGGGTACAGACTACTCTATTTAACCTTTTCAAACGGAGGAGAGAATCGGGGGTCCAGGATGATTTGAGGGGGTGTGAAGGGAAGACGAGTCGTCGAGTGACTACAGATGCAGCTGACGTCTCTGCAATGTGGAATGAATCAATAACTTGTACACAGTACCCAACACGACGATCGATAAATATAAATCAGACGCCGATCAATCGATTCTTCCCACTCTACCTTAGTATCCGCTCGACTTGAGGTACTCGGCGAGCTTCTCGACGGCGTTGCGAACCTCCGACGAGACGGCGTTCTCACCCTCGTACACAGCGATCAGCACGGCTGTAAAAGGAAATAGATTAAAAATGAGTATTACGATAGCATGATAACTCCAAAACTAGTTGTTGAATAAAGTGCCACAGACAACTATCAGTAAACAGTTGATTATATTCTCTCTTTCGAAACCTCGTGTACTCTGATAGAACTACAAAATTATCAAATAAATAATCTCCAGGCCACGCATCAACTATTGATTGCAATACCCGGTAGACTAGACACAATAATCAATACGCCCCTGCTCCTCTCCTATCTCCTTCCCGAGAGGTCGGAGAAATGATTCATCGCGTTTCGCTCTTAGAGTATTATTCATCACGGATGTTAATCGATTTTTTCGCTCGTTTCAATTTTTTTAAAATCAGTCGTCGATCGCCAGACATCGTGTGGTACCGTACCCTGGGCGGTCTTGACGGCGAAGAATCCGGTGCGGTCCTTCTTGCCGAAGATGAGGTTCTCCTCGGTGCGAGGCACGATGTAGTGGGTGCCCTCGAGGTCGGCGCCAGTCGACGGCACCTCAACGAGAAGCGATGAAACTAATATTATTTCGAGTCTTATTATTTTTTAAAAATTAAATATAATAATACACTACCTTGTCCAGGTCGTCAAAGGCCTTGACGAAGGTGGCGAGCTCGGCAGCGGTGCCCTGAAGGAAATTTTTAAAAATCAAACGATCGCAGGTATTGGTACGGAGAAATGTCTGTGAAAATAAGCCAAAAATAAGCGCGTAATGTTTCGTTTTACAGGGAAATTATCCTGCCGTTTCAACAATTATACCGAAGTATGGAACAATCAATCAATGAGGAAAAGATAAGCCCCTCTGTTATCAGGCAATCAGTAATGCACTGTTATCCCACATCAGCAGAATACACCTAATCGATAGATACTATTATTAGATCACTCTACTTTATTCCAAGAGAATGATTCATTAGATATAAAGTATTACTCATTTTATTAAGCATTAGTCAACGATCGAGAGATCGAGGTATAAGCTCGATTTACTGATTGACAACTCGTCGTTTTTTAGCCTCAATGAGATGGTTACAATGAATCGCTTACTAATGATCGAGCGTTTTGCGTTTTGATTGACTGCTTATTCTAAACAGAAATAAATACGTCCACTACTTACAACACCACACATCGATGAAAAATTCAACCGCGCTGATTAATGTTTCTCCTCATAAATCAGTCTAACAGCTCCCAAGGCTCCTTTCACCAATCCCTATTTTCGTTCAAACCCGGTCGATTTGCGTTTCATCGTCAAACTCACGGCGAATGCGTTGGCTCCCTCCGATCGTGCCCACACCTCTCCCGTGGGGTAGCCGACGATGGCGGATCGCTTGATGGCCGTGCACGCGTGCAGGTTGTCGATGTACGCCGTCCAGCCAGACATTATGCTACTGCAAATAATTTATTTAAATGAGTAAATAAATAAAAATACAAAAAAACGAACAAAGTTACACGCAAACACGGATGAGTAACACGCACAAACTACTCTTCTCCTCATTGCTACACTACGATGACAGGGAAACTAAACAGGGTGCCGCGCGGCTCCGGTGAAAGAAACGCGCACGCGTCGGCAACAATGACAGGTCAGAAAAAGAATGGCGGCCGACTAGCACCAGTCTCCTCACAAATGAATAGCTGAGACACGCACTCTGTCAAAGTAAGAGAGCGGGGGAAACGAGGGGCGGAGCCTGCTGACAAGTGCGCGGCACGCGTTCGAGCGCGCGGTTATTTCGAAATTCGAAACTGATGACTCATCTCGTTGCCGTCCGACTAATGCAGTAGTAATGAGTCTCTGTCAGTCCTATGGGGTATGTGGAAATGCGCGCACATATGGGGGCAGTGCGAGCTATTGCGAAAGAAGAGGGTGAAATGATCAAAAGAAGGAAGGATGTCGAGAGGGGCCGTATATTGGATGAATGCCAGCTAGGCGATAGGAAATCAACGAGAGCAGCGATAGTGACAGCCTCCTGATACCGAGCCCCGTCGAGGAAAGGAGAGCCGAACAGCCCCCAAGGAGGGAAGGTGAAATGAGAAATAGGGAGGAAGAGATGACGGAAGAGAGAACAGATAAAGGCAAAACATCACCACAATGATTCATCGCCACAGAAAAGGAGAAAAAAGGGGCCGTCACTTCTCATTTCACTCCCTATTTTCCTTTTGCGCGCATCGTCATTCGCCACTTGGCGTCAAACCGAAAGGGTAACATTCTCCAAAACGGGAAGGAGGGAGGAATTCTAGTTGGAGGGAGGAGGTAGGTCAAAACAGCGGAAGTCGGCGCCTCATTGTCTCCCTTTCGTCCTTTCCGACTCACTTCCTCGCTTCCCTTCCCACTATTTGCACACTGAGAAGAGGAGAGCTGCGCGTCCGAAAGGAAGAGAAAGGGAAGAGGAAGGTGAACGACTATCGATCAACTTTCCCGCCAAAACCATACCTTCAAATCTACGGTCCCCACCCGATAAAGAACCGGCAGCGAAACAATTGCAAACAAAGCGAGTGGTGGTCAGTGGAGGGGGACTGGAAACCATTGAGCCTCGCCTCATAGAAGGGACTAGAACATTGGGGGCGAGAGAGGAGGAGGCGAAAGGGGAAAGAGAGAAGGGAGGGGAGAAACCAATGGAGGGTAGAGAGTGCGGCTAGGGGGGAGACAGAGACAAACTGTGTCCACTTTTGCTCACGGACACTGGGAGGAACGAGGAGGGAGGCGAGGCGGGAAGGAGGGGAGGGTGAAAGAAAACGAGGGAGAGAGGGTCGAAATGGGGGAAGGGAGAAGGGAAGAGGGTGTCCTCCCTCCTCCCGCCTCGCGCGCGCGCCCTTGCTCTCCCCCTCCTCCCGCCTCTCTCGCCCTCCCTCTGACCGTTCCCTCCTCTTGTGCGAAATCGATCGATGAAATCGGGGTGAGGAGTGAGGGGAGGATAGTGCACAGATGGAGAAGCACAGAAGGAGAGAGTGACATTGACACAGGCCATTGGAGATTAGAAGGGAGAGAGGAGAGGGGAACTGATCAAGGGGTGGAACACCAATCTCCCCCCTTTCTCCTGTCGTTCTAAAGGACGAATCAACCTTCTCGCACAAGACATCAATTATCTCGCCCGCCCTTCTCCCTTTCCTTTTTCTGCTCCCCAGGAAATCGTATTGATCTGCGGGCGGAATGAGTGATCGGGTGGAGGAAGGACGATAGTTCATCACAAACAGGGTTACGATTGAACTGACGCGAGCAGGGGTTCTTACCGCATATTTTACCCAGAATAATAATATATTATTATTCACAAAAGCGTATTGTCTAGCTCCCATCAGATTAGGGCGAGCGAGTTGGGTTGGCGATGTGGTGTCTCTCCCTGTTGATTGGCATTAGAGCGAAGGGCCAGATGGCGCACATTTCACATAAAGACAGTAGGGAGGGAGGGTAGAGTAGCTGACAGAGAGAAGATGGGGGATCCACTAAGTGTATCCAATCAGAGGATCTAGAGCATAATAAGCCCCACAAAGCCCACAATGCTAATGCACTGAGCTGCGCACTACTCGGATGGCAAAAACGACACTAGCCTAGGGTACTACGCGATATTATACGATACAACCACTACAAGAGGAGAGACGGGGAGGCAGATACACAGGATAATTGGCGCCCACTGTATGAAAACAGGCTGTAATACAAGTGGGGAGGAAAGGAGGCGAGGAGGAAACCCTTCGGATGAGCTACAAAGGCCGGCCAATGATTAAATACCCGGGAGAAACGAGCGATGACACATCCAATTGATGCTATCTATCGATTGAGTAGGTGGCGTCCGCTGATAACAATGAAAGGGAGGGGTCAAATGGCGAGAAAAGTCGAGGAGAAATTGAAAAATAGCGCTCGAAAAATTAGAAGATAAATCAAGTTCTACGCGATTGCGCAATGTGAAACGCGCATGATCATTACCCCACCAGCTGATAAGAGAGGTTAGAACTAAATTGAGACGGTTCAAACGCGCAAAAACAGCGCAGGAGCAGCAATTTTTACTAATAATTTCGAAAAACAAGCAAAAAAGCGAAAGTGTATGCAAATCGCTCCGTGGTTACGGTACTCTTTGCGGATCAATCACTGATTTTTCAACATTTAAACATTTATTTTTGCGGACTGTTTTTCCTGATTTTAGACCTTAATCACGATCCTCGCAGCTTCAAATACAAGAGGAATACGATTATTCGTTTTGTGCTGATCACATGTAAACTTACAGTACACCTTATCGCAAACATTGATCAGATGCAGGGTTGGAGCATGCTAAACCACTTGCCAGCAACGTGATAAGTGTAAATGGAACGAAGAATGTCAGAAAGGTGGATGGGAATGACCAGCGCAGCTGATTCTGACTCAATTGACACCACTCTTCATTTTTCACAATATCTCAACTTATCTTTTTCAATGTACATTTTTATTTTTATTTCACTTCAGATAATAAAAACAACGGAGCAACGGCACGAATGGGCAAGATTACAGGCCCGAACAGTAAAATACTAAGACAACGAGATCTGAATTCATAAGTTTATAGTCCCGATCCTCAAAGAAAAGTAGTGGAAAACAGGGAAACATGATCTATCTGGACCGAAATCAAATAAATACCTAAAGACTAAAGGCTAAAGATCATAGATCAATCTAGAAGATGACTTTGACTGCTCTGGCAATTCCTCTCTTGAACGAGTCCATCTTCGACTTCTGCTTCTTCTCAGCCGAAGCGAGCAGAGAGATCAGTTCAGCCGTGATCTGAAGGGAAATCGATAAGTACCGCAACCACCATTCTACCGTATCCCTCGCTACCGTAATCAACCGTACCTTCTTGAACTGTGGTTGACTGTACGCCTCGATGGCTCTCAATCTCCTCTCGATACGGTAGACGACTTGATTGGAAGCCTTGGCGAACTCGCCTTCGCTCTGATTCTTCCCCGACAGATCTAATTCCGACTGCAAATCAAAATTCAGAAATTTTTAGAAAAGTCAGACATTTTTGAATTACGCCAAAAGCTGGAAGCCTGCCAGTGGCGGGAATTCAAAATTCACCTTTATTAGAAGCAATCGTTCGATCTTCTTCTGGAGCGAGGCAAGTCGCTCTTGAGAGAAGAGCGATTCGCCTGCGCGCAGCTTCGAGAATTCGATTGAGCAGAGACGAGCTGGAAATAAAATCAGTTAGTGATCATCAGTGATCTACCGTAATCTACCGTACCATAAGTGTCGCTCTCGCTGCTCATCTCCTCCTGCTCCTCCTCCTCTCTCGTCCTTCTCGTCTTCCGCGGGGGCACGGCCGGACCCTGGCGCGCAGCCGGAAGCGAGCGGTTGCAGTCACGCGCCCACGCGGCCGATGACGCGTCCGACGCGTCAAACGAGATGTTCTCATAGTGGTTCTCAGCCATGGGTTCGGGCAGATAGGCGGTGCGCGCGGGGAGGCCGGCACTGGAATCAATACGGTTACCGTAATCTCAGACTACCGTAACCAGTTCGGTAGGTCACTCACTTGACTCGGTCCCTCTCCACAGTTGCCTCGAAGCATTCCCAGCAGCACGGATGCTTGGACGATACGGGATGAGTTGTGGACACGTTGCACTCCTGAACGGAAAGTTACTGTATCGATTGAGTACCGTAATCTACCGTACCTCGTAGATCTTCCGCTTCTTCACATTGTATCTTCCTTCAGCAGCACCTGGTGATGCCACAGACTTGGCCGATACTCGAGAAGTATGGAATGAGGCTGAAATCGATATTGTTAACGTATTCTCAGATTACTGTATCCTACATCGATTGTTGCTGTATCTGCACGTATTCCTCCTATTTTCTGCACGTTGAAAATGTGCAAATGAAATTTTATTTTCCTTCTTTCTCCCATCTTTTCCCCTCATTCCCATCCCTTTCCCTCATGGCGGACGGTCTGCAGATGCTCTCTCAAGTCCTCCTTCCCCTCAAGGCAGCCTGGGACAGCCTCAACGGGACTACCGAACTCCCTTCTACCGTACTCCCGGGTACCGTACTCCCCACTACGGTACTTCCCACGACCGTACTCCCCTCTACCGTACTCGCCACTACCGTACTCCCTACGACCGTTGCCGACCACTACACGACGAGCGTGCAGCAGCCGTCGACGACTTTTCCCACCACACCACGGCAGTTCGAGTCGGCTGCAAGGGCTGCTCCAGCACCGTACACGGACAAGGCCGAGCTGCTGGCGCGTGCGATCGAGGACGGCGCGGTATGTCACTACACCACAACCGTATCCCTGACCACACCACTACCGTACCCATCACTACCGTATTCCTGACCACACCACTACCGTACCCATCACTACCGTAATCCTGACCACACCACTACCGTACCCATCACTACCGTATTCCTGACCACACCACTACCGTACCCATCACTACCGTATTCCTGACCACACCACTACAGTACCCATTTCTACCGTAATCCTGACCACACCACTACAGTACCCATTTCTACCGTAATCCTGACCACACCACTACAGTACCCATTTCTACCGTATTCAGGCGGACCGTACCGTATTCTACATCACTCTCTCGCTCTGTCTCCTGCAGTTACTCATCGTGCTAGGAATCCGATTCGCTCGCAATTGCGCATGCAAGAGCACACTGGTGGGTGCTGGAGAATACCGTAGCCATCATCTACCGTAATCCATCATACAGTAACCCAATCCTACCGTACCCCATATACCGTATCCCTTCTCAGGACGGTTCTGCGACTTCTCTCCTCAAGGATGAATCGGTCAAACCGACTGCAGAAGAACAGAATACACTGAGAACTGCGAGAGAGACGAGGGGAGAGAAGAGTAGGAGGAGATAGGAAGAAATTACCGTAACTCCAAGACTAATCGATCAATATCAATCCGAATAAAGGATAAAAAAACCGAACACTGTTTGAGAGCATTGAAGGCACATTAACATTTGAATACCGTATCCTACAGTACTCACCACTTGCATACGTTCCTCTCTGCGGGGTCTTTCTCGGAAGAGGCGACTCCCTTCTCTCTCCTCTTCTTCTCTCTTTCGGGAGGAATCTTCTCTGAGATACCCTCTCTCCTCCCTTCACCACTCCAATCAATGTCGATCGCCGTCCAGAAATCGTTGAGGAAGAGCGAGCTCGACGGAGGGGTGGGACTGAAAGGAATCGATAATTACAGTCCCTATCGTAACCCAATCGATATTACCGTACCTTTCGTAATCGATCTGATCTGTGAGTAGATGGTCGATGAGTGATCTGATGAGGACGAACAAGTCGATGCCACTCCCGAATCTCCTGCAGTTCCCAGTGATCGGGCGTCCTGAACGGAAGAGTTGGGTTACTGTAATCGACTGTATCGGATTTTTCACATCATTCGCAATGCATTCATCATTATTCATGTCCTCATCAACCAACAGTTCCTTTAATCTCCCACTTAGCAGTCTTCCCAGCTCCTTGCTTTCTAATGCATTCCAGTGATCAAAGGTGGGACTTTGCGCAATTCCCTTTCCTAGAGAGTATCCAATCGTTCCCACACGCTACTCTAGTGGTCGATTGCAAAGGCGGCTAGCTCGACCCGATTGACCCCACTGGCATGCCCACTATGCCCCTTCCTTTAACTCTAGGACCATGGTCAGAGGAGGCGAGAGATCAAGGAAAAGTGTGAGAGTCAGACACAACATCTCTCCCCTAGTATTGTTTCATTCTGACAGGTGCTTAGTGTAGAGGGCACAGGGAGCTAATTGAGAACACAAAAAGGCCTCGCGCCTCTGTCACGAGAGAGCCATGGGAATCTTGGGTGCCATGGGTGTATGCCCGAACCTAACGTCAAAACAAGACGCCAAAACAACAACAACAACAACAGCAGCAAAACAACAACTGTACCTTGATATTGCAGTAGTGCTCCTGCTCGCCATCCGAGTCCGAGTAGTCGCAGAATGATCCGTTAGATGAGAAGGAGTGTTCGGTAGACATCACTGAAACGTGTTGATGGGAGCGGAAGAAAAGCTGGGAATGATATCTAGCCCAGGTTCCCAGCCCCGCCGACCCGAGACCGGTGGGGCCCGGTCTCGCTGGTGGGACCCGGCGACCAAGTCCGCTGCCGCGGGGCATGTTTTGATGTTTTGATCGCACTTCCGGTTCACGCGAGGCGCGGTTTAGCACCTCGCTGGATCTCACACCTTCAAACGCATCCGTTCTGGATTGTTCATTCGAATTGGGGGGCCTGCTTTCAAGCGCTGGTACAGGATTTTTCGCTTTCTGGACTGAATCTTATCTTCAACGCTATTACTGATCTCTGACCCCTTCCACAATCTATCGTTCTATTTTCTTGCTTTCCCCTCATCATCTTTGATTTTGTTAGAACTAGAGTTGGCAATACGGGGTTAACGGCTCCGCTACGAGAGAGGTCACGTAGCGGCTCCGCTACGAGAGAGGGGAAGGGTAGCGGCTCCGCTACCCCCGCTACGAACCGCTACGATTTCGAGTCTCCCCTTTTCACCATAGTGCCTTACGGGAAGACGCATAATTCATCGCGTTTTTATCCCACAACCTCCCAGTTGTTCTAGCTTACTCATTAGATCCTGCTCTACATTTCGTCTGAAGAAAGCTAAGCTCTATCTATAACGGGGAATTAGCCTCCTCTCGATATTGGTCACTTTGGACCTCCAAAAACCGCAATTTTTCCCAAAAAGTGAAATAGCTCTGCGAATTCACATCCAAATCATCTGAAATTTCGACAGGACACTCCCAGAACAGTCTCAAATAGATCCAGCACCAGCGAAAAATGGAGCAAAACTCCTGCTCCAAACGGGAGTCGAACTTTTGAGAACTAGCGCGCTTTATCGTTGACCTAGACTCGTTGCGGTTTGTAGCGGGGGGTAGCGGAGCCGCTACCTCCCCCCTCCCCGTAGCGGAGCCGTTATACCGCTACCGTTATGCCAGCCCTAGTTAGAACTAAATCACATTTCCAGGAACGAATCAAATGTCGACTCACTGTCTCTCATCAACTCCGCGTGGGCGTCCCAGAAGAAGGACGTGAAGTTGCCCCTCAGATGCTCCTCGCAGCGTCGCTTCCTGGCTCCTGCTCGCTCCTGATGACGCTGTCGATGACGCTGACGCTCGTGATGATCACTACTCGACGACTCCGATCGATACCCACTACCAGACTGCTCGGACCACGGCCGATCGCTTGACTGACACTGACTTCCCATCTCCTGCAAAGGATCGGTAGACGCAGGATTGTAAAAGACCGGAGGACCGGAACGGCTCCGCCTCCGATTACGACCGGATAATAGGCGAGAGATAAGGCGAAATCAGGAGAGACGAAGACAAGAAAGGACCACTTCTGATGACGATTTTGCACTGGGGCAAGGGAACAGCCAGCGGCGCGCGTTTTACAGGGTGAAACAATGATTCGTCAGGACATGATAAATGTGAGCCTCACGTATCGTTCGCTCGCAAGCCGTAAACGAATCAACCACCTCTTTCTCGGGGCTACGATCCCTGGCCCCGCCCCTACCGTAGCCCATCTTGGTTCCGTGGTTCCTGGATCCAGGGTTCGCGCAACAATAACAAACTGGACAAGTCAAGTGGGTTGCGCTAACGAGATTCTCGCCGGGGGATCGGACTTGATCGGATATCACTTACGCCGTGTGAGGTGGTTGTGGTTGCACCAAACGTACTCACTTTGCCCCCTCTCCTGCCCTGTCTCTGGACTCTCTCCATTCGCCCTGATCTCTCCGTTTCTCTGACCAGATAGGGACCAGCAAGAGAGTGGAGGACTGGCCCCGCCCTCACTCGTGCTACGTAACACACATTAGGTGTGAAGTGGCTTGCGGCAAGGAGCGAGGAAGCTAGATAGATTTGAATCGATCTAGGACCTCAGATAAACGGAACATTCTTGGTTTCACTTGCGCTAAAAAACCTCACAGATTTCTTATTTGTTGATTGTCAAGGCAATAAGAGAAAGGCCAGAAAACGTAAGAAACGGAAGATGATGAACGAAAATGGTACGGGAGTCACATGGGCGATAACTAACAATAAGATTATTATCTATCCCATGAATCACATCAATGAGGAAACAACGGCCTTGCCATAAATCTGCGAATGTCTGACGCATATTCCCCCCTAATGGCCACCAAGTGGCTGATATTACGCCTGTCTCAGATGTCTCATGCCCCTCCTAATGGACCCCCAAAGCAGGTGAGGAATAAGGAGAATTTGACCGCGCCTGACCCCTCCTCGCCACTAATTACTGTACACTAATTAGTGGTCGGCTGGGCTTCTCACCTTTCTGGAAGAAATAAGGTGTTTGAACAATTAGGATTCCGAATACAGAAAGAATTTCGAAGTTCACAAAAGTGTAAGCATTCAATCCAGAAATCTAATGCATCAAAGAAGCAATGAGAATACGTATGAACAGACAAAAACAACAACAACATCACCAACAACAACAACGACAACAATAGTGTTGCTGACAAGTGGTGGGAACAGGAATTCCGGTGTATATTACAATCATTGATCTCTTGTCACTTCCGGCGCCCAGCGGGCGCAATCTCTCCATTGTTTCTTTCTAAATTTGAGTGTACTCTCCTCGTTTTCCATGCTCTCTCGTCCCAGGGATACTCAGTCATCGATACCTCTAGCATCCGTGCCCGCTGGCGCAGCCCAGTGGTTGTGGGGACTCTCAAGTGGTCTCACAACAACCTCTTTGCGCGGTATACGACTAGCGATCTTGAGAGTCAGGACTTGGTGTGGGAATCATGAACCACTTGAGTAATGAGTCAAAGAGACAACTTTGATCTACCGGAATCGGCACTTCAACTAACCGTTTAGCAATGAACCATGGACAAAGGGTGGGAACGCCTTGATACGATAAAGAGACTGGTACTTGACTGCAACTTCTCCTTCCGGACTGTACCTTTCCTTTCCTCTACCTATCTTCACCAGACCCGATTCTCCCGAGATATTCCGATAAATTGCCGCAGTCCATTTCCACCTCCGGGGCGTTCTCCCATCCACCCGCGGGTTTAATCCCATGCCATACACCTCTCATGCCACTTGTTAGATAGTTCGCACCACCTTCCGAAGAGCAGGTGGTTTAGTCTAAAACTTGAGACTTAAAAGGAGTTGGAATGGAATGAAATGAGTTGAATGACATTAAATTTCCAAAACCAAACCTCCACATCAGAGATTATTAATCATTGCATCGATTTCATTCCGACTAGGCCAAGAACAATACCACATTCAGCCCCTTCCTCATCACTTCATTCCCCGATGAAACCTATCCCTTCCTCCCCCTCTTCTTCCTCTCAGAAGCCATCCGACTCTCTTCATTCCACAAGCTCTCTCATTGGTTAGACGAAGCGAGAGAACGAGTGAAATGGAGAGAATCAGACAATTCCTTTCCCGTATCCAAGGGGCGAATCCACTGCCAAACTGTCATTGCCCATCACCATATTTCAGCGCCCCCATTCGCCCCGTTTCTATGGGCAACTCGAATGGATCCTTCCCCTTTCTTCCCTTCAGTCAGCCACTTTCTGCTTCCAGCCCCTATTGATTCAGCCCCTCTTCCTTAGAAGGCCCTTACAGTACTCTAAGAGTACATTAAACTACTCCATCAACCTCTTCGCTCTCCTATCAGCTTAATTCAGATTCCATCGAACTATCTCCAGTCCTACCTATTAAGACTGACCTACCTATTAGGGCTAGGCTACTGTAGCTCATATCCAGCATTATAGGCTTTCAGCCTAGGTTACTACTCTGTGTCATAGAGTCTGTGATCCCTGTGCCCATCCATCTCATGACTAGACTCTAGTCCCTTGTAGGGATCAAAGATCACTTCAGAGATCAAAGATCAATGTCCCATTATGCCGCTCAAGTCGTCGGCAGCGTCGCTGTCGTGGGCTACTTCGCGCTGGTTGTAGTGTTCGGCCCGAGGTACTGTACCCTACAAGTTACCGTATCCTCAGACAACGGTAGATTACGGTATCTGCATAGAATTCGGTGTCTTGATACGATACGGTAGACTACGGTAAAATAAGATAAACTACCGAAACCCTTCCTTTCCCTGCAGGGCCATGCTGGATCAGTCGTGGCGAAGTGAGATCTACTCATACGAGCAGAGAAAAGAGGTATTTTCGAATTTGGAAAACTTTACCTGTTCATCAAAAAATCCCCAGGAAAGCACCCTGTCTGTCATCTTTTTGCTACCATTTTGAGTCCACGAGTCAACAAGTTTGTTCTCCAGATCGAGAGTTCCACCACGGATCTGCTCACTGCGGCTGCCAGTAACATCGAGCATCTCTCCTCCGTCACTAATCTCACCCACAAGGAGTGGAACGGTGAGCTTGGAAAACCTCGGCTACCGTAAACCACACCACGTAACCTCACCACCATTCCAGGCGTCATCAATGAGTACTCCTCTGCCGTTCTGCCCAACGCGAGTGTGCTCGTCGTCGCCGGCAAGGTCTTCAAGCCGCGGTGCGTCGTGTGGTGTGCTTTGGGAAACGTCGCTCTGTCTATTTTCCTAAAGAAAGTGTAGTTGGGAATCGTCGCCACACCACACCACACTATCGTATCCTTCAGATGGAACGAGTCGAATGCGCGCGGCGCCTTTCTGGAGAGCGTGATGCTGGCCGACAACAACCTCATCCACTGTACGGTATCTACAGTGATCCACGATTGTGGTGTACTGATTTGGAAACGTCGCCCACATTGTTTTCTGACAGAAGCTGTAGTTGGGAAACGTCGCCTAGCCACACCATGTTACCGTAACTACCGTACCCTATCCAGTTCCGTCGAACGTCTCGATGTACATGAGCACGATCGTCTTCGCTGTGGGCATCGTCGCAGCCACCATGATCTGTGGTAGGCTATCGATTTTTTGGTCTGCGGTAGGTCACAAGTCGCCCCTCATCTAGATGAAACCTTCCTCTTTCTCCTAATCACTTTTCTTGTTTCCAAACACACTCATCGTTTTCAAGCCAACTCGTCGGATTCTGATAGGATAGTGCATTGATAAACGATATTATCCTAGCATGATTATCTTCAGCCAGTATGGTGGCCACCTACCACCACGTGCTCATGAAGATTCTCTACTACGTCTGTGGCATGAATCGACTCTACTCAGTCGAGTGAGCACCACTTTACTAAAGCAGAGCCGGAAAATCGCGAGTGGCGAGAGTCGAGCCGGCTTCTAGGAGCCGATAATCTATCAAACTTTCAGGGAACCCCACTACCTGCACGTCGCGATGGCTCGTGAAGCGTTCGTCCTTGCCGTCTCCATTCTCTTCGCCCTCTTCACTCTCGCCCAGGGCAAGTATCTGACCCACCGAACTAAACTGAGACCCACCGAACTACCGTACCCCTTCAGCCTGCGTCTTCGGTTGGCTCGAGTCGGCTAAGGAGTGGAAGTTCGGAGACGTCGTCATCTGGGGCACTCTCCAGTTCACGGGCATCTCTCACTCGCCCGTCAAGCCCGGCTACATGATGGGCATCCCGCAGGTATACGGTAGGGTACGGTAGCTATCATATCGATCGATTGATACCGTACCCTTCCAGATGACCAGCTGGCTGTCGCTGTGCAACTTCTGTATGTACCTGCACACGGTAAGCGATACCGTAACCCGACTACAGTAACCCTAACGTTATCCAGAGCGCATCGATCGGCCTGCTCATTCTCTCTGCCGTTCGCTGCTTCCAGTGCCGCAACTCGCTCCAGTGAGTACCGTAATCCCTTGGCGTCTCAAGTTCTTCCGTTCAGGACCCTTAACCTCACGGATGAGGAGGAGGAAGCCGCGGTGAGGGCAGACAACAATGTCTTTGCTGCCAAGGACAAGAACCGTCCTCTATTCCACAACTGATTACTGTAGCTTACAGTGCTTGTACCATAGTTTTGGGAGAATATTAGGACCCTAGCAGTTTTGGGAGTAGAGCATGAATATTTGTTCGGTTTTCGGTTGCAGATAAACGGTGGAGCACTTGTTGTGTATGTGTGAGCTGGACGAAATCGATTAACAATATTCTTTATGCATTCATCTTCTAACTCATTTGAGAGTGCCTATTTGTTCACGGGGTTTCAGCTAATGATAATGTTTTAAAAAGTCATCGAGATATAATGAAAAAATCCAGAGAAAAAGGTCTCGACAAGGGGGCTCAGACTACACTACTCGTTCAATATCATCATTCGGGAGGGAAAATCTTCGATACAGAGATTCTCTAAAATTGGCGTACTACTTCTAGATGAGATACGCGAAAAATGAGAGAGTCAAAGATCAAAAACAACTTATTATGCAAAAGTGCACCTACTCGATCAATACTCATGCAAGCTTCTGAACGGAAACAATCAAACGACACAATCAATGGGAAATTACTCTCTGAATAAGCTCTGAACGAGGAATGTTTTTGAGGACAATAAAAAAAGGAAATGAGAGAACAAGGGGATTCGCCTATGTAATGCAGATTCCATCGAAAATCATACTGTAAAATATCTTTTTGATTTCTTCAAGTAAAAACCTACACGAGAACATGTGGAAGGGACAAAGGTATGTGGAAAATGGAAAAAGAGATCGGAATTGCACAAATCGATAAAGACGGTTGCAATCTGTACTACACGTGGGGCGAAAAATGGAACAAAAAATATGCTTGAAACGGGGGGTCCTACAGTCCTATAAATGCAGATCGAATTCGACGTTACCGTACTCCCGAAGGAAGGCAATCGATCGAATCACCGACTACCGTAATCCTCCTATGCCTCGGCTCTCGATCCCATCACAGTCGAGTCGACTAGCATCAGTCCGGTGTGCGGCTGATCTCCGGCCGGCAGCGAGAGACGCACTGCTTCTTTAGCTGCAAGGGGTGTGGTGTACTTAAGGGAAACGTCGCATTTACGCACGCAATGCAATTTTCAACTAGACTTCAAAAAATAGTAATCGTCGCCCTCACCTGCGGGATCGGGCGAGGGCGCCACCAGATTGAGCGGGATGGGCGAGCCGGCGGAGGGCGCCTTCTCGATGTCCTGACTCTGCAATGAATGACGTCATCAATCGTAAGAACAATATCTAATTTAGAATCTACTCTCTATATCAAATCCATAGAATAAGCTGAATACAAATACAACATATATTTAGAGATCCTCCTCAAAGACAAGGTTCTGATGTAGAGATTCCAATGATTGCGTATTAGATTACGTCATATCTATTCTAAAGGGTGGACCGGAAATAGAAATGATACCTCTCCATTCCTCTCCTTCATCCACTTGAGCAGCTTGTGCACTGCAGCACCCGCGACGAGAGGGCCTGAAATACGAATAATAATAATAATTTCAAATCACCCGTCAGATCTGGGTCACGCCCTACCCTCATATTCTAGTGCAACTCTAATGAGCAATACAACGGCCACAGTCATACGACTAAAAAGTCAACAATAATAATAAACGCGATGTATTTGTTTCGTGTGTTTGGTGTTTCACCGCTACTCCAAGTTTCCATGCTGCTCTTCAAATTCGGAGCCCACTCAATCACATTATGTAGTCGACAATGTGGTTCAGTTGGGCTTCCAGAACCTACCATTCCCTTCCCCTGATCTACCTGCCACTACCATGCAACCGTACCTCTACCTACAGTATCCCCAATCTTACGGTCACCCGTCCAATCGGGGTGATACTCTGCGCTTTTCTCACGTGCAATACGAACTAGGCGACGAAAACAGCAATAAAATAAATTTGGCCTGACAATACGTTGTTTCACCGGTACTCCAAGTTACCAGGTTGCTCTGCGATTTGGAGGTCACTTCACTCGCATTTTCTTAACGAAAATCCGAATGAAGTTACCTTCCAACACTATCACAATTGAAATCCCTTCTACCCCCCTCCCTACTACCCAATCCTACCGTACCCCTATCTACAGTATCCTCATATCTACCGTACCTGGAGTAAAGCATGCGACGATAACGGGCAGCAGCGAGGAGATGTCCGAGTCGGGCGTGGGGAAGGAGAACTGCAAAGGGATAACACTTGTAAAATTATCACAGAAATTTCTAATGTTTGGCAACATTTTTTCATGTTTCAACCGCAATTCAAGAAGGGAGTGATGTTCCTAATCTAATTGTTTGTTTGCTTTTTCTAACAATAAATCCCCCCCTCACGTTCCCCAGAATTTATTAGCGAAATGAGCACAACTGTAGCACATTCAATAGAACGATTGTCGTTCTGCCTAGCCACTATGTATGTTTCATGAAGTCCTCATCGACTAACCTTGAGCAGTAGGATGGCCACTCCAGTGTTCTGGATCCCCGTCTCGATGGCTATGGCAGTCACGTCGGCCGGGGATCTGCGGGCAAAGATTGCCGCAAAACATCCACACGCGAAGCCGCACCAGGGGAGGAGCAGACCACTGCAGAGTTATCGATTAGGAGTGAAAAGGCTAATGAATATTCTTATTCTTATAACATCGCATTTCGTCACATCCGCATTATGACGTATGTAAGTGCACGCTTCACTAGGGAAGGTGCAGACCATTGATGTCGCCAAAAAAAATACAATCTATCCTTCCGAATATCTCAAAAACGAATTGTCACCCATACTTTCTTTCATCAGCCGGTGCATAGATACGCCTGGATTTTGGAGGCAGTGATCATCTGCTAACTGTATGTTGAAAAAAAATCAATCTATCCCTGTGATTGTCTTGACTAAATTTGTCACCCAGCATTTTCTCGCTGCATCCGGTACATACATTCGCCTGGATCGTGGGGGCCGCAATTGTTGCCATATTTCGTTTCGCACCACAATTAAACTATCCTTCAAATTATCTCGCTGATAATTGAATCTTTCAGAATTGTCCAACCCTAATTTTCCCAGTTTCACCCATGTATGTATGCGCCTAGCTCATAGGGCATCAATATTACTCTGAACCCGCATCTCTCGATTTCGATCAAAACACTGTCAATCTACCATACTCTTCACAGCGTGCCAGAGAGGGAGAACTCCTTTGTTCTCCGCGTCCGACCCCTTTTCATGGTTACTCGAATACAATGATTTTATAAAACTTGTGAAGCATATCCCATAACTTACTGAGAAGAGATGATAATGAAAATCTAAAAAGATAGAATTATTGATCTATGACCAAAGGTGCCTCTCACTCATTTCTGAATCGATCAGTTTATTTTGAACTTTTTAATATAATTTTTAAGTAGTATATATTGATGTCACCGTTTCCGGAAGCTCGTAATTGGAAACCCCCACACCATTATTATTCACGGATGCCTAAGAAGATCCTCTACAAATCTGTTTGAATAGATTTTCATCGATGCATTAAAATGTTTCGAGAAAACCACATTTTTCTCCTTTATTCGAAGTTTTCTCGAAAAATAGTAATGTATCGTTGAAAATCTAATCAAACAAATCGCTACAGAATCTTCTTAGGCATCTGTGAATAATAATGGTGTGGGGGTTTCCAATTATCAGATTCTGGAAACGGTAATACCAAGGTGAATAAGTTTTGCAAGATTCTCCTGGTGCAATACGAACATGTTTCACCGAAACATTGAAAGAAATCTAACGAATTTGTTTCAAAATGTTCGAGTGGCCTCAAATTCCCTCATTTTCAACCGCCCCGCTCGCTCGAGATGGGCGAGAATGATACAGCGACACGCATTGGTCTCGGACGCGATAATTGAATTATCTACCCCCTCTGACACGCTGTGCTCTTCCTACTGATTGGGCACTCACCCTACCGTACTCTGGTTACTGAAACGCAAGCCACTCCTTTAACCTTCATAGTATACCGTATCTACCTACCGTAAACTAGGTCACTCTGGTTACTGTAATGGTAGGTCACTCACCCGATCAGCGCCCTCGTCGTGATCATTCTGAACATGTAGAGATTGGAGAGCGCCCCGAAGGCGACGACGAAGACGAGCACGAAGATGATGAACGGGCGCATGATCTGAAAGAGATATTATCGATTTTAATTTTTTTTAAATATAAATTTTAAATGATCAACAAGTTAGGACGATTCCCGATTCATCCCGGACTAGTCTTCTATGCAGAACGATATCAGTGTGGATTTGATCATACAAACAAGACAATACAAGATTCGCGTAGCTCACATAATGGTAAAACATTAATTGATTCGATTTATCTTGTATTTGTATGAACCTAACTACACGAATCCATTCTTCTATACGACCCACTCATTTCGCGTTCCACTGCCCCTACATATGATGAGAAAGTTGTTCAGAACAATTCGATTGGATTAAGATTGGACAAATAACCTAATCTCCTCACCCAACTATCCTCTACCTCATAATTCCCTTCCCTCTCACATTGAACCTACCTAGTCACTCAAAGTTTCTTCCTGCCCACATATTTCGCCAAAATTGTCAGGAGGGATTAACGCCACCTTTTTACGAGTCAAACAATAAAAGTCTACATGGAAATGATTCTCAACATTGTCCAATCAATGAAATGTTGCTTTCTCGTCTTCACTACCAAAAATAGTCAATTTCACAATCAGCATTCACCCGTCTCATCTTACCCGCTCAATCCGTGTTCCACTGTGCTCCCATCTCCCCTCCATCTCCTGACCTTTCTCGTTCTTTTTCTGCCCCCCCCCCCCTCTTTCTCGTTTCATCCTGCCCTCATATCTCCCTCCGGCTCACCTTTCTCGCCTTCGCAGCCCATGTCGGTCTCCATCGCGCGATGAGGACGCCGATGAGCAGAGGGCCGACGAGCGACGCCAGTGACGAGCCGATCTTCGCGTACGGCACCTGTAATAAGCAGTTTGTTAATTAGCTAATTAGTTATTCATTAGAATTAAAATTAGTTTTCGACAAGTGCAAAAGCTCCATTGGTAATAGAAGAATGCCCAGTATACAAGGAATTACTGGAACACGGACTCGCCATGAAAGGGGAAGCACGATCCGCCTAGTTCGGTAAATCTCATAATTGAAAACAACTATGTACAGAAAACGACCGATGAAAGAATAGCGCAATCGCCAAAGAAATGGACCGGCAGAAACCCCGCTCACCTTGATTGTGCTACAATCACCTAGCCTAGTATAGCATTGAATAATACGCAAAGACCATCCAAGGACAAGTAAATTCGCCAAATAAGTTCATATTCAGAAGCCCTCGCTTACTTTGATCACACTGCCAGTGGAGAATCCGACGAGGAATTCCTTCCCGAGAAGGGACAGCCAGAGGGGCATGAAGACTGCAACAGAGATCAGATATCAGAGATCAAAGATCAAACTACATCCGTTGATTCGAAATATCCCTACCAGCCCAATACCAGCACACATACTCACATTCAGTATAGAAGTCCCGAACATAAACCCCAAGGTTCAAACTACAAACTAGAAAGACCAAAGATTAAAACACTCACACAATGAGGCGAGCGTCGACAGGAACGTCATCGTCACAGACAAATTGACGTTTCCGTCGAGAAGAATCGTCCAGAAGTTGGACGCGCCGCCGCCCGGAGCACAGCCTGGGAAGGAAGGAATTAGCAATCCCTTACGTGTTTCACGTGCACCACATAACAAGCCCTTGTGCTGCTGTTAGCAATTTCACCTCTTCCGTATTCCATACAGTAACCACAGTTTCATGCGGAATACAAGATCAGTTCTCAATCCCCTGCATCTCCAACCACTAATCATTAACAGAGGCCCAGCGCGAGCAACATTTTGGTTTCAAGCTATCAAATCACACGTTTCACATTGGATTCAAGACCAGCCCAGAGTCCCAATAGTTAATTACCTTTGCCATTCAACTCCAACTACAAATAAAGAGTTCCGCATCACATAACGAGATTTAACTATCACTAGTTGTCCACCTTTGCATCTCCATCCACTCACCAGTGACAAAGAGCCCCAGTGCGAGCGAGTATTCCTTGTTGGGCACGAACACGGATTGGGCGATGAAGTACGCGAGCTGCAATCGATTTATTGCTCAAAAGTACCGAAACCCAATCGATATTCTACTACAGTAATCATTTGCCACCGTATCCCCTCTACCGTAACCCAATCGATAATCAACCCTCACCGTGGGCATGAGCAGGAACTGCGTGACCATCCCAATCAGTGGCGCGGTCGGTCGCTTGATTGTGTCGAGGACGATACCGAGATCCAGCTGCAATTAATTAATATTTGAAATTAATTAATTAAGTCGTCACAACATCAAAAGTTGCCCGCACTCTAATATTTCGTCGAATTTACTTCCCCGCTATCCCGATAGCACGACTACTACAGGATAAATTGTTGAAAACTTCCAAAAAAAACCTTCACCCACCGCTCTCGCAACAAGACTTGCCCAGTAACTCCCAGGTTTCGCTAGAACTACTTACCGCCAGCCCGGCAGCAAAATTTATTCTCCATCGGCCGCACGATCAAAATAAAACCAACTATTATTTCACCTATTCTCTCGCAACAAAATGCACCAGCGCTTCAGGTTTCGCTAGAATTATTTCCAGTTAGTCTGTTAGGAAAATTGATTCCGTGATTGGTTCTGTACCCAAATAAAAAAAAATACGCCATCAACCCCCCCCCCCCTCTTCCGAACTTTTTCGCAACTAAAACCTGCCCCGTATTCGCGGGTTTCACTAGATATATTTCGCGTCAGCCCGACACCAAAATCGATTTGTCCTCCGCACCGCTTTCAATTTAACAAAACAAATTACTTTTCCTAAGCTCTCTCGACATCCTACTCCGTCTCAGTCTCGAAAAATCGCTGGATCGATAACCCTTACAAAATCTCTCAATGCTCACCTCACAGCCCATCAGGATATTGGCCAACGGGATCAGCACCATCAGAGTTCCGACGAAGATTCGCGTGAGTCGCTCCGAGTCGCCGCCTCGCTTCACCCACACCTGTAATGGAGGAGATGATGAGATGTAGGAACAAATACCAAGCATAAATGCTTCAGTTTCAAATCTTCAAGTTTAAGGTGTATGCGTATACAATTGGGACCAAACAATAGATAGCAACGAGCATTCAGGTCTATAATAGAATCCTTAAAACTCAAATGCTACTGGCTACTAAAACACTAGGAAATTTATACTCACATCGATAACTTCCTTCGTGCTCTCCTCCTCTTCCTCATTTACTCTCCACTCCCTCAATTCTCCCTCGTCCTCATCCGCGAGCAAGCGGACGTCGTGTGACGCGCGTGGCGCGGTCGGCGCGTATGGCGACGCGTCCATCCGGACAAGGCGGATCTGCAATTATACTTCTAATTTATAAATTGTATTTTCGAAAATATATTTGATTCCATTTAATGCCCACGCCCTCATCGCTGTGCACACAATGACTTTGTCCCCAACTTTCACAAAATGAGACTAGAGATGAGTTTCGGAAGGCACCCGTCACTGCCACGTTTCGTCACAGCTATTTCCTCACTAGTAGAAAGCCACAATTGATTGAAAGTGAGTGAACTGAGAATAAAAAAAACTATCAATTATCTGACACCTATCCGGTTTCAACTCTACTACTTCGCTTCCATGCTCATCAAGAAACAATTAGATCCAACACGAGGGTTCACGGGGAGTATAAATAAATTTTACAAATAGCGTTTCATCCGCTAACTATAGACACCACAGTTTCTTTCCCAGAGCGGCAAGACTTGTCGTAAATTCCGGAATATTGACCAGTTTCTCTGAGTAATCTCCCCGATAGTTGTCACTTCTTGCCTTTAAATGAATTCACCGATACCTCCTGTTTAATTCTTAATTTCTAATTTGTACCCGCGTTATTTCCTTGTAAATACGCATAAATATTATATTATATATATAAAAACCTCAAGATCACCACATCTCAATTCCCGCCTTGCTTTTACATCTCTCAACCCGCAAACTAGGTGCTTTCACGAATGCGCTCGGAACTCTATCGGTTTGACTGTATTACTTCCCACTCACCTCAGCCTCGAATTAATGATATTTCCTCCAATTCCCCAATAAAACAAATCTCCAGCTCACCTCCACTCCAGTCTTTCCCAGCAGCTTTCCTCTGACGACGAGTGCCGTATCCATACTGTAGTACTGTCCCTCTCCCTCCTTCTCCTTTCTCGACAGCGACGTCGCGTTGAAGAACGGCGTGAACGACGTCTGAAGTCAGTTGGTGATCAATCCGGGCTACCGTACTCTCCAATCAATACTACCGTACCTCCTCCGCGTCGTCATCATCTCCCTGTCCCTCGCCCGTCAGCTGCGTATCCGCCACATTTGGATGCATCGATCTGCAAATCGATATTCGTAATCTATCGTAATCAGGGAAAATACAAAGTCAGTTTCCAATCGACTCCTCGTCTGCTACCGTATTTACCTGGCCGATATCCTCCACTGGTCGCCGGCCGCATTCGATGCCTCGTACTGTTCCTTATTCATTGACACCTGCAAGAAGGGATAATCAATAAATATATTACCGTAATCCGATCGATATCGGTTAGATACGTTTTGTTAGGCAAATTTTAGTCTCATCTGTATTCGAGAATAGATATAAATCGAAAATATACTCAAATATCTCAATTATCTGTTACATTATTGCCCAAATAGACTAGTCGAGTTTTCAACACACCCGCTACGCCCAGGTTTCAACTCGACTACTTCCCATCTACCATCACGTTGAAGTAATAGCACTCTTATAGTCTCTTCAGCCCAACAAAATAATCATTACGAACAGCTAGAAACTATAGTCTTCTCCACACAATTACTACTCTATCAGCTATCATATCCTCCCTCCACTTACCGTAATCTGGACAGTTCGATTCTCTTGTTCGACGAGATCGTGTAGATACGATGGCTCGACGCGCAGCGCCGGCAGACCCGCGGCAGCGCTTACGATCACCTGATGATTATCGATTTATATCGATCCATCTATCGATTATCTAGTTACAGTATGCAACCTTCTTCAGTACCCTATCACACTAGAAACTCTCAAAAATTATTATTCAGTTTCCGATGCTCCTACCGTAACCCCTCCCACCCTACCGTACCTGCAGGATCAGATTGGTGAGAAGCAGCAGCGGGCAACGTCTCCTTGCTGCCGTCATCCTCGATCGATAATAGTCTTCCGTGTGGGACCAAAGGGAGTCTCCTACGGGGGATACTGTAGTCGATATGTACCCTGGCGGGGCCTCAGGCCTGCAATTGGAGTGAGTGAGCGAGAGGGGCGGGGTTTGCTTGCGACAGAAATCGGTAGGTCGCGGTGAAAGCGTAATGCCTTCAGGATGACACGCAATCGGGGGAAATAGGGGGGAAGGTGCTCTCTCAAATACACGTGATCTCTCGCTTCAGCCACTCGCTAAATGAGGAAATTCGTACGCAGAATCGGGAAAATATTAGGATGAAAGCTTTTAGCTCGTCTTCATCGAATCATCAGGTATTCCCAACACGGAATCGTGAGGGGGCTGAGAGAGATGAGGAAAGAGATGGTCCGGAAGCACGCTAATGGACTTGGAAATAGCGCCGATTATGGTAGAGCCCTAGGAGGCAAGGTGTGACTCTCCCTACCCCCCCCCCCCCCTTCTCTCTCCTTGAATCGACTCGAAAAGGGGCAATTTCATGGCGAAAAAGCGGGGCGTAATGAACCTCCCGACTCGACGGACACTAGCGGAAATTTCCGGGAAATTGAGGCGTCCTAATTCCTCATTTCACATTTAATTAATCATGAATGTACGAGGGTACATCATTTCTGTTGACGAGAAATGTAAGAGATTGATGAAATAATGCCCTGTGATTGGTCAGAAAGCGCGAGATTGTGTGTGAAAATAACAGCGAGAACATCACTTGATGAATGGCGCTTTTGATTGGTTACCGGGGGAATTAACCACATGATGAGAAACGGAATGGCTTTATTACTCCCCCCAGTCGATTACTAGAGGCTTAGTCAGAATAATGACCATGCCATCTGATCTTTAGATAATCATAACACGCTAACAATAATAAGTTATCAATCACAAAATAATAAGCCCGTGCCCATAATTCGGGCGCTTATTTCACAACAGTGCAAACAAAGTGCAACAGGTAAAAAGTAACAAGAATGCGAAGTACCAGACTAAATAAAAAGACGACGAAACACTCAATCACGCGGTTCGAACTTTCAACTCAGCGCTCAAATTAGGGAGAAGACAATCGCAACCCTCTCACGTTTCCGGTATTTCGATCCGCTCCTCTCACTCACTGACCAACCGTGCGAACCCCTATCGATTACGCAAACTGTCGACTGATAGCTTATCAGTGATTGGCACGGATCTTATCTTAGATAACACTCGTATCTAATCTATCCCACCCCCTCCTGGTTTCAGAACCGTCTTGTAGGTCTCGTGACGGGCCATTGAAAATACTCATCTGGGGCTGAGTCAGACGGCGATATTGCAGCACACACGAGAGCAAATAGAGCCCACTAGTGGTAGATCAAGAGCAGTAAAGTGTTTCTCTAGTCACAATCTGTCAGAAAAAGCTAGAAATTGAGCAAAATGGAGAGAACCAGACCAAACGAAAGGAATCAAAGATCGGTTACATTCATATTTCTCACAGATTATGCAAGTAGCCTAGTCATCGGTAAAGCATCCATCACCAATGAGAAGATATATCTCCCCTCGGACCAACTATCAAGAATCCTACTGTAATGGCCGAAAAACAGCCTTCCCATCCTACTTTATAGCTTGAATGCGCCAATATTTGAAGAGGATCCATTCGTTAGTGGGCGTTCTACAGCTATGCATACAAGTATGACTGCAGTCAGGACGCGTCATAGATCGAACACACTTATTGACGGAAAACGAGCAAACGTGGGCAAGAATTGTTACCGTGGTTTGAAAGCTAGTTGAATGTTGGAGACCACATGCGTTTCCGTGACATACGAGGAATAATATGTCCAAAGCAGAAAACGGAATTTCTCCTAGCTAGAATGGCACTACAAAACGAAGCAATACACTACTAGACAGACGGCAAGAACCACCGATAATAATCCCCTAATACACAAAAAAAAAGACGATTGAATGGTGGTTCTAGCGCTAATCTACTTCCTTTTATGTTGTTCTGGTGCACAAAGGGTCGTGAGAAAAGGAAATTGGCAGTGATTCACTGATTTCTCACCAGGGAGATGATGGAGATGTGATGCAACCTGGTATCGGATACGCTACGGCGGAAACACAAATAGGGCGGTTGCAGGGAAGTGTGTAAGTGACGCCATTTACATGACTCGCAAATGGCATATCACGCATTACAACTCTTTGCAAGAAAAAGCCAGAGAATCATAGCTCAAAGCGTCACATTATATCCATGGCTACAAGTATCAAATGATATCGTTCCTTCTCGAAACGCTCTATCACAAGACTACACGCGGCACGATGTCGTTATCGAAATGGGAACGATTGAGTAACCGCCATGCGAAAACAGTCGACATATCGAAAATAAATGAATGGAGACACGGGAGAGCACTCCACACACTACACTACAGAAATCACGCACTGCGCACTCCAAACTGACATAGTCTAATGCAACTTGTACTCAAGTGAGCTACTCTCGTGGTTATCGGTGAGTAAGAAAAAGTACAGTCACAGACCGTAGCTCATAAATCCCACAGGGAAATCCTATCTCGAGGCACGAAGTCCCGTGGTTTGAATAAATTCGTAACGAAAACAACACGGCATATTCGGTTACCACAGCAATCGATAACCTATCCCCAAAGGGTAATGCATTTCTGCCTCGCAATCCCCAAAGAATAATGCATTTCTGCCTCGCAATCAGAGAACAAGCAGGGGCTGACGAAATCCTTCGCGCCTTTGGTTACTGTACGCAAGCTTTTGTTGTACTATCTGCAACTACTTGAAAACCGCGAGCGAGGAAGGAGGAACCTGTCCAAAGGAACAGTGCGAACCCCCATTCATATGAATAGAATTAGACTGGTTCAATGCCCTCAGTCGCACAAGAAAACCAATCAGGATGCTCCTACAGACCATCTAAAACCTGGACCGGAAAGTCACCAGGATGAAAACGAGTCGTCGATTTGAGATTTTCCTCCGACTTGTTGTGTTACATCGTAGTAAAGAGAGAGAAAGAGAGGAGGAAGAGGAATCTAGAGTCGATCTAGAGTCGTCGAATGCCAAGTGGACTCGATTTGCGTTTGTTGTCGACATTTTCCGTGACTGTGAAGGTCGTTTTCGATCAATAAGTAGCTTTAAAGGAGCACAAAGAGGACGTTCCCTAACAAATCGTGTTCCTACCGTACCGAAACGCTAATTCCCACTCGTTCGCAACTCATTCTTCCGCGCAAATAGATAGACTGGCGAACAAGTAGCACAGAAAAGAATCAAGATGACGAGAGAGGGAGTGGAGAGAAGTGAGCGGGTGACGTAAGAGTTAGCACGAAGGCATCCCGACAGCAACTGTTCACATACTTTTCTCAAAAACTCATGCATCTAAGCGGCTTCTCAGGCATAAAGAACAAGGCCTGCCCATAAAGAAACAAGGAAAAGCCAATAGAATACCGGTTGTTCAAGCGTGCGAGCGGCAAAAGAGACAAATGTGTAAGGATAGAGTGGACGGCAGGGATATACAGTGCCAATGATCATGTGATGAGAGGGGTAATAGGTCTGAGATGGAAAGATAACCAGGACGGCTGTATATCGAGAACGATCAAGAGCGACTATCAAGGTCAAGTATCAAGGAACGAGCACTATTGCTCCTACTGGGGTCGTACAAGAGGAGGAACATAGAAGCAAGGTATAGAGCAGTGGAGTAACGTGGAGACAAGAAGGAAATATGCGAAACTAGAAAATTACTTGGTAAAAGGGGGTAAAAACTAGAAGTAAAAAGATCACGTATGAGGTAGGTGGTGTATTGAAAAGTGAGGCAAATGATAGTGTAATTTCATCATGTCACAATAGTACACATTTAGCAGAAAATACAGTAACAGTCACACGCAGATTTGCGAATTTTCAAATTTTTGAAATTCGAAATAGGGAGGACCACGCAAATTTGCGAAGTTCTTCTAAAATTCTGATTTTTGCTTCTCTAGGGCAATCTAAGATGCAGAATCTTAATAGCGTTGACAGAATTTGCGAAAATAGAAATTTCGATGAATAATAGCACGCAATTCCAAAACCCGCCTATCGTGGTGTGGTGTTAAAGAGAGTGAAGTTCGCTGGGTCAAGACTTTTCGGAGTGTCAAATGTCATGGTTTTCAAATTTGTTACACCTTGAGTTTAATTGTTTTATTGACAAATTTAAGACCATGTAATAAAGAATTGATCAATATATTATAGGATTTCTTGCTGTGGAATTAGTTTTAGGGGTTATTATTCGACTACCGTAACCCCTATTTTCGAATTGGTAGGTCACGATAGCTCAGAAA
>LS590045.1:401303-415154 GCA_900490775.1 Pristionchus maxplancki
ATCTTGACCCAATACAAGTGGGTCAATACGGAAAGTGTAACGGCATTTTTGAAAGGGTTCGCTACAATGGATCTGTCTGATTTTTTGCTAAAACGTGCGTACCAGTTCCTAAAGCATATTAACCATGAAAATAAGAAACCGCATAGTTTGAAACGAGTGTAATTGAATAAAAACTTCAGTCCATATAACTTACATTCGGAAAAAAACAATGTTCGCTACAACGAATTTTTTTTATTTTTTCACAATTCATTCTTTGTGCTTAGAACTTTGTTATTATAAAAGAATTGGAGAACCGCATCTTATAGTTTTCGATCAAATTGATAATTACAAAATTAACGTGGAGATTTGAATTCGCGGGTTATTAGGAAACATCGCCATGTCACAGTACATTCGCCGGTTTGAAATTCGGACTTTCCGGTTTGGTCCTCCCTAAATTCGAAATGCTTCGTTTTCGGTCTTCTTCAACTTTATTTCGTGTTATTATATTTTTGTATAGCCCTATTATTACCCCAGTGGATAGTTTTCTGTTCAGAATCGACTCTAGAGTGCGCCTGGCGTCATATCGCTGAAAGGCCCAACTTCTCGTATTCTGTGGTATGTCGGTGACGCTGCACACAACTGTTGGGGATATAAAACTTGAGCTCTACTGTGACCAGGCGCCAAAGGCGTGCGAGGTATGTTCCTAGATAGTCAATTGGCTCAGATTTTGATTTATGTTATCGGCTAGCGTAGTCTTACAACTTGCTTTATAGTTGTTGTAAGCGCTTTATTCAAAATTATGACTCTTCTATTCGATTGAATACCCATGTTCACATGTTCAGAACTTCCTCGCGCTCTGCGCCTCGGACTACTACAAGAACTGCACTTTCCACCGCAACATCAAGGATTTTATGGTCCAGACTGGTGATCCTAGCGGACTAGGTGAGTACTGGTCTCTAGAGTGACTGTTATTATCGGCGCTAGTATCTAGTGTGATTACTCGTCGATAAATCTATTGCTATAATTTATTAATATTTTAATAATCTCAGGCAAAGGCGGACAGAGCATCTACGGAGTTCCTTTCGACGACGAGTTCTCTACGGAGCTCTCGGTTCGTATTTCACTTGAAAAATTTTTTTATTACGTCCCTTTTTCGAACGTTGTCGAATTCAAGCATCTTCTCCAATCTCCATGAAAGTTGACGTAACTAACTAAACAATTTGAGAGTCTTGATATTCAAATGTTCCTTTTTCTCTTATCGTTAGACTTGCAGTATAATGCGTTTTTGCAGCACAGTAAGCGCGGTATCCTGTCTATGGCCAACAACGGCCCGAACACTAACAAGGTGAGTTACTTTTTTGATATTTAAAAAAATTTAGTTTCAATATCTTTTGGATTTTTAAAATAATTTATTGCTTTTTCAGAGTCAGTTCTTCATCACTTACGCCACCGCCAAGCATCTCGATTTGAAGTACACCATCTTCGGACAGTAAGTGGCCTATTTCACTTTAAAAATCCTTTTCTGCTCGAAGTCTAGTAGGGAAATAAGGCAATAGGCCTGGGTGTTCAGCTTCTGCACTTGCTCGTTGGAGCTACATTCTATCCATGTACCATGCTCTCGCTTTTTAAAATTAAGTTTATATGTTTAAAATATTATTCCTTCAGCGTCATCGACGGATTCGACGCGCTAGAGGAACTCGAGTCTATTAAGGTACCTTATCTCATTTCCACCGAACCCAGAATAGCACTAATACGGTACAACTGCATCTTTTTGATTCATCACTTTTATTTTTCGCAAGATAAATTACTTTTATAAAACTGTTAGTATATGGATTTGCTCTACGCTTTGCTCATAGTCAAGAGATTAGCAAAACTGTAGAATACAAGTACTTTAGCATTTCCGTATACAGTAATTATCGATTCAGGTCGACGCTAAATACCGTCCGGTGGTCGAACAGCGCATCAAGGATGTCACCGTCCATGCGAATCCTATCGCAGATCGCGACTAGATTACGGTAAGTGGGTGTACTGTAGTAAACGTTGTATTGATGAGATCCCCATCATGAGAATATTGTACATGATAATATTGTTGATAATTTCGATAATTTCAGTCCATCTCCATCTTCATTCTCATCTCACTCTAATATTATTCATTCTTCGTATCGCCTTATGTCGTCTGTAATTTCCAAGCCCACTAACCCTGCAATCAACATTTCCTCGTGAGTTCCGAGTTTCTACTAATTTATGTTTCCAAGGAACTCTCTCGAGTTTCGGTCTTAAAAAATACAAATACATTCCTTACCTTTTCCATTGGAATCTAGTACTGGGCTACCGCTTGAATCAATCGACTCCGTTATCGTACCAGCTCAATACCGTATCCTCTCAGCCCGTCTTCCACGCCCTCCGAATTGCTCGAGAGAGTCCGGCAGTCGAATGAGTACTACGAGCAGTACATAGAAGAATATACCGAGGAGGTATTTTATTTATCTACTTAATTAGTTAAATAGCTAATCACAATCACAATTGAGTTGTGCTGTTGAAAAATAGTGTGAAATAATTAAAAAAAAACGTAAATGATTCGCATCGTATTGCAGTTGGAGGAAGATCGAGAGCCCGAGCCGGTGCGACCCAGAGAGGAGAAGAAAGTGTGAGTGGGGATAGAGGGAGAGGCGTTTCACCCATTGGATGTATTGATCGTGATTTGGATTGATTTTGATGTGTTTGCGACAGACATCATCAAAATATTTTATCTCAAGGATGTGGCATCATGATAAGATGTTATCACAGACTATTGAAGCCTCTAATCTACCAGAGACATCTCGGGATACATGTAATACTAAGCCACTGCTGTTTCTTATATAAGAAAGAAAAGGAGAAGATGATCGACATATCAGACCCACTCAACAATACACACAAGGGATACAGTACTCCACTGGCACATTTATCTTATTTAAAGAGTCAGGGTACGTATTCGTTACGATGCTGTATCGTACAGTATTCTACAGTATCTCCTCAGTCGACGTACATGTAGCGTGCGGCGGGGAAGAGTCGCTTCAGACATCTGAAATCGCTTGACTACGGTACTCAGTTATCGATCGAGTACCGTACCTGAGCGTGAAAACTCTCTCCTTGTCCAAATGTCCACTCTCCACGAGTGCTCTCTGCTCTACCAGAGTGTGCGGAGGCAATTTCTGTTGGGGAGCCAACTCTATCGCACGAATGATCCTGAATAAACGCAGTCATCGATCAGTTTCGACTACTGTAGGATACGGTAGACGCACTCTTCCGGGAAGTTCGCGGCGTCCTCGGAGCAGCGCACATTCCTCACACCTGGGAAGAGGCGAGACAGCGTCGTCCATCTGTGAGAAGTACGGTAGATATCGATTGAAGGATTACGGTATTTTAATCGATAACTACCGTACACGTCGGGCATGACGATAATGCCGACGAGGTTCAGCTTCTTGACGTTGCCGCGCGGTGCGTTCTGGAAAGTCCATAATTGGACACAGTAATCATCAGCTACCGTACCCCAAAGACAGTTTCCAGCTGGGATGGATTCAGTGTGGCGAAGCCGGCGAAATCGATCGAATCGATGAGTTCAAAGTCCAGCCAGTTCGAGAATATTTCCATCTGGAAATATAGTCAGTTATCGATTGGCATACAATAGGATACCGTACCTCCTTCTCCACTCCCATGAGTGAATCGAAACGGAAGGGGTCGTCTTTCTTCTCCGGCCACAGATTTCCCACCAATCGAACGATGTCGAGTGCCCGTTGAGAGCGACCCCAGTGATCTACCGCCTGCGAGAGGGGTACGGTAATGGAGTATTATTGATTGGAGTGCGCAATTCCTGGATTCGAAACTGTGTGATCTACCGCCTGACAATAGAGGTATTGATTCGTGACGGCCAGTGGTGCGCGCTTTTGGGTTACTGTATCTTCAGAAACTGTTGTTTCTGATATTGGCTAGAGTTCTCACTCTCCAACCTTTCCCAATGATCTTTGCACTTTCATCCCGCCCCTCTTCTCTTCCTCCACTACCTCAAGGGCCTTCTTGCACGTCAGACGGAAGGAGGCCATCTCAGTGTATGTCATCTTCTTCATCACCTGAGAAGATTACCGTTCACTCGGGTTGATCGATACCGTACCCCTACAGTATACCTCGACCATGAAGTGCGACGGTAGATCGGCGAAATCGATAGTGGGCGGGGCTACAGTATCCTCCTCTTTCTGCTCGGGATCCGCGGCTGCTTTCGTCGTTCCGGCAGACTTTCTGGGCGCACGCTTCGTGGGACGAGACTCGTTATTTGCCTGCTGAGGGGGTACGGTAAGTCTGGAGTACGGTATTGACCGGGGTATCGAGTGGTATCGATCGGGGTCCTGGATCCTCACCGGGGTTGTGGCCTTGCGCTTGCGACCAGCCATTGCGAGTATTTGACCGAGTGGGAAGAAGGAACGAGTGGTGAATGAGGGAAGGAGGAGGGAGGGGGGAAGAAGAGAAGAATGGAGATCAATTTAGAGAGGACAAAGACTGCATTAGGGAGTGAGTAGATGTAGGAGAGTAAGTTGATCTGATTGAATTCGTTGTTCTTCGGTTTAGTCTAATTCATTATGCTGTGAACAGTGTCACTGCCTAGTCTCACTCTCTAGTCAGATAAATGGACTAGAGGGGTCGGAATGAGGGGAGGCGAACAATGGAATTGAGAGTTCGTCTCCCTCTCATTCCGACCCCTCTAGTCGATTTGTCTGACTAGAGAATGAGACTAGGCATAGACACTGTTCACAGCATTAGCAATAGGTTCTGCAGACAGTATGCATTCGAATTGAGATGGAAACTGCAGATGTGGTACTGGTAAAATGAGAAAGTGTTCAGCAGCCAGGGAGAAAAGGGATAATTGAAGAAAAGTCGAATACCTGGGACTAGATCCTTCAAATTTCGTTTTTTTTTGAATGTGTGGGTATTCCCGGACAAAAATTGAAAGTTCCTTCCTATATCTGTGCGGTCTCTGTCTGCTTCTAATTCCTACCCTTTGCAGTGCGCGCACGCTGGCCGCCCTGGTGGAGGTACTGAGAGATGCGCGCGCCCTCGATATCGCAGTCTTCTCCATGAGCGACCGTCTGGGGAGGAGTGATCAGAAGGAGAGGGAGGAGGAAGAGGAGGGTGAGTGGAACTGTCGATTTCGTTGTTGGAATTACATGGTTGATGATTGGAGAATTACGTGGTTACTCAATGGAAAAAAATATAGGAAAAGATTAGGAAGGAGGACGAAGTTGATCGTATTCCTAGTAAATAGCTCTGATGCATAGAATTTGTGAAAGATGAAAGTTATCTGACATGTGAGATAAGATAAGTAAAAAGATAAGGTGTTTGTTCAGGTAATTATGATTTTTAAATTTGACTCGATCACTCGATTACTTGAATCGTGTACCAGCGTGGTTGAAGGATCTGTGAAACGAGGGCGTGCCGGGTGCAATTTATTTCCAATTTTTTAAAAGTTGAAAATTTAAACACAAATGAACGTTCCATCTTTAAGGTTGTGCATGAGGACACTTCTATTCTTGGCTAATTATCTAATTGGATAATTAATTGTCATAATTTCCAGCCACTGCTCTCTCGCCGCCCTTCACTGTCGTCTGCAGCCCGATGAACAGTCGCCACGGTCGAGCGGTGGCTGCAGCCTTGTCGGAGACTGCGAAGCTGTCGGAAGGATCGGTGAGTGGAGTACGCGAGGGTACGGTAGGATACGGTAGGATACGGTAGGGTGGAGTAGTAGCAGATTGAAGGGAGGTAGTGCAGCATAGTATATGAGGACGAGGCAATGTTAATGCCACAGAACAGCTATTGCTCTATAACTTTTTTTGGTTAGATCTATACGATCTGCACAGCAGAAGCGCAGAAGATAGTTACCACGAATTGAAAAGTTTAGAAAATTCCATACTATGCCTAGTCGAGGACTCCTCTCTGTCGTTGGGCAATATCAACACATTGTATGCTGGACAGTGAATGGCTTTGAAATGTTTTTGCTTATTCAGATGAATGCCATGAATTAAAAATCTTGGAAAAGTGCCAACTATGTCTACTCGGTGAAACCTCACTGTAGCTGCGCACTAGAAACTTAAACATGCAATAGTTAAATTCAGGTCTTTGAAATCTTAGGTTCGTTACGCTGGAGAATACGATTGAATATTACTTCGACCTCATTTTACTTCTTATTCCTGAAACTCGATCGTCGCATGATATTTGATATGAACAAAATGAAATCATCTGTTTTTTGCACCTCACCAACTTTTTTGCACCTCACCAACTGCAGGGTTTTATGGCGCCACATATCCCTGAAACCCTTTGCTTGCAGGGCACTCGTCGGACGTCGAAACGGGCGTCTGGCTGGCTGGTCGTCCACGTGAGCGAGGCGGACACGACAGTGCACGTCATGGATGAGGAGGTGGGCAGATTGATAGATGAATATTGATAATTTTGATAATGGTGATATGATAATTTCGAAAACTCAATGAATAAGGAGGTGGCCGATTAGGGTAGTTGGGTTGAAAATGTTGATAACTTGAAAACGGCATGGATGATAAAGTGCGTGATTGGGGTCACTGATTATTATTTGATAAGTTGATAGTGATTTGATTATTATGATCACGTTATGGGTGAGGAGGTGGGTTTGACAGTTGAAAGCTAGCTGTTGTTAGATTGTGCATTCTAATTGAGACTAGGGAGGATGCAGTGAAGGTTCAGCGAAGGTGGAAATTGAAATACACTGGTAGAATTGTGCTTCCGAGTTATTAAAAAATAAGGATGAATCTCAAAGTCAGTCTCTAACTATCAAATGGCTATATTTTCTTCCAGGCCCGTCGCTACTTCGATCTGGAATCGATGTTGAGTGGAGCGGAAGATACGGTAGCCGCCAAGTCTCACGACGACATTCCCGATATACCACCCCCGCGTGTCTGAGAGGTACGGTAGCTCACTTCCATCGATCGTGTAATCTTGTAGCTCCTCATGTTTGTATCTCATGTTTCTACCTTTCGTTGTTACCGCCCATCTAAATTTGTTGAAATTGTTATTGCTCCCTATTTTCATCGTTTGTATTTATTCAATGAGTGAGAATGAAGTTGGAAATAGACAAACCTCGACAAACGGCAAGCGGAATTTCAATTGCTTATTTGATGAATATGACACAATTTCAAATATTCGAAAACGGAAAGGAAGTCTGTTCTAGATTTCGACTTTATGATTTCTTGCAAAACTACTAGTCCTCTCTTCACTCTTTACTTCTTCCGGGCAATATTTGCACCGTTGTTCCTGCAAAAATGCAATTGGTCATTCTCTAATTGAATTTGTGCAACAAATCTCGTTGTTTTTCTCCCTTCACCATCCCGCTCCTCCCTCCATTCCCTTCTCTTCCCTTCGTCCAGAGTGGTCGCCCCGCGCACACGGCTGTAAGTTTGACCCCGCCGATACCCTCTGACCCATCGAACCTCCTACCGTACTCAGGTTGACTCACGATGGGAGGTAGCTCGTCCACACCCGCTGCGGCCGCGCCCAAGCCCGAGCCCAAGAAGTCGGAGCCAAGCTCCGAGCCGGAACCCAAACCCGCCCCTCCCAAGGCTGCGGCCCCGCCTCCCGCCAAATCCAAACCGGTGGAGCCAAAGGCTGTGGCCAAGCCCGAACCGCCGAAGCCCAAGTCCGACCCAAAGTCGGCACCCAGATCGGTGACCAAGTCCGATCCCAAACCGGTGGAGCGCAAGCCCGACCCTCCCAAGCCAGCTGAGAAGCCCGTCCCGCCGCCCAAGAGTGCGGAGAAGTCGCCAGCCAAGGAGAAGGTATACTGTAGGGGGAATACGGTAGCTGGACGGTTGCTGTGAGGAGGAAAGCGGTAGCGAGCGGGGTTACGGTAGGAATGAGTACGGCAGATGAAGTGGCACTGTAGGGGGGAATGCGATATCAGAAGGATTACTGTAGCGATGAGGATGGCGTGGTGTGGGTTACAGTAATACTGGTTACTGTCAATGGGATACCCACTACCATACCCTCCCAGCATGCCCTCATTCCTGCTCCCACGACGACCGACAGCGAGGCATCGACCCAGAATGAATCGACCGGATACGATCACGACCCGCCCACGGAATCTGAGTATTTCGAGACCGTAAGGAGATACCGTATCCACTACCAAAAGATACCGTAGTCAACCGTAATCGAGGACTGGCTACCGTAGTCGAGAGGGCGGAGGCTAATGCATCCATTGCAGGATGTCAATCCGCCCTCTGACCGCGAGTACCAAGAATGTGTACGGTATTCAACTGTATACGGTAGCCAGATTAGGGTACGGTGGGCAAGGGTGGATACTGTATCTCCTTACTCGAAATGCTTGGTTCCGTAGATGGATCGTGGTCGTATCTGTCTGGTTCCTTCTGATACCGTAATCCAATCGATAATTGCAGCAGGATGGCGTCAAGCCGCAGGAGAAAGCAGTCGAGAAGCCGCCCGCTCCAGTCGAGGTTGTTTTGACGCGCACTTCCGGTTCAAAACAAGTGAAAACAACTTGCAGGCCAAGCCGGTCGCCGCACCTGAGGCTAAGAAGGAGGAGCCCAAGGCTGCAGCACCTGCAGCAGCGCCGGCTGCAGCTGCTGCAGCCACTCCGGCTGCCTCGTCCCCGGCGACGAGCACCGCCAAGGAGATCGGAGCGGCGACGCCGTCGCCGACGACTCCGACGGTCGTCGCTGTCGTGGCTGCTGCAGCTGCTGCTGCTCCGCCCCCGGTACGGCAATCCATCAACGACGGATGGTCGCTGATTTCTCTGCCTCCCTTCACATTAGCATGCATCCCCCCCCTCTTGTCCCCCCTGCCCCTCGATTAGACTCGATCGCGTCATGCAAATTGCTCTGAATTGAGTGCCAGTCACATCCGAGTCACGTCTCTTGTGACCACGTGTCCTTTGCTCTCCCATTTCCGGCCTGTTTTGTCGCATTCACTTCCGTTTTGCAGCCCGCTGCCCCCGCCGCCGCGCCCTCCCCTCAGCCTCAGTCGCAGCAGCAGCAGCAGCCCTCTCCGGTGGTCGCAGCCGTCTCGACTCCGCCCCCTCCGACCGTCGCCGCAGCCCCGCCCCCTCCCGACGCCTACATGGACGAGCTGGACGTGGAGCCGGACGTCGGCAAGGCCGCGGTGAGTATCGACTACAGTATCCCTCGGCACCGTAATCCGATGGTATCGATAACTGACTTTTCAGCAGCAGCAGGCGCCTCCGGCGCCCGTGGCTGCAGGCCCTGCAGCAACGCCCGAGCCACAGCAGCAGCCGGCTGCCGTACAGCAGGTATCACCCGGTTCTGGATTTCTAAAATACGGTTCCGGTTCAGGCACCGCCCCCGTCGGCCCCGGCCCCCGAGCAGCAGCAGCAACAGCCTGCTGCACCGGCTGCAGCTGCAGCTCCGGCGGAGCAGCCCGAAACGCAGGAGCCGCCCTCTTCAGCAGCCCCGGCTGAGGTGAGTAGAGCCGGCAATTAGGGCGCATTTCGAAAATGAGTATTCTCAGTCGGAGGAAGACGTGAAAACGGCCGAAGAAATTCCCGATCGTGAGCCTAAGAAGGTGAAAATACTGAAAATTCAAGCAACTCAAAAGTGCCTACATAAAATGACCAAAATTTCGAGAAGTTTGAAATTCTTGGCGGGAGTTTGAATATTTGAATTGCAGACTGCGCAGCAGGCCAGCAAGGAGGACGAACCGAAGGAGGAAGATGCGACCGGATCGGTGAGTTTCGAAATTACCAATTTCGAAAATGGTTTCGAAAATAGACGGCGCCTCTGACGCCGCCCGCCGCCCCGTTGCCCGAACCCGATGTGGATCTAGACTAGAGAAAGAGGGAGAAAAGCTGACTGAAACAAGCCTAATTTATCGCCTAAATCGCTATCGGAAATGGATAAATAATTCATAATGTAAAATGTTTGGATGGCGATGCGCATTTTGTTTATCGAGTGGAAATAGCTTATTGAAACTTGGCCAATGGGAGGAAATGGGTGTTCCGTTTTTCTAGAGAATGGTGCAAATCTGCACTAAACTTTGAACGGAAACAGTGAAGTTATCGAAATTGTGAGTTGCTAGGAAGCGCCGGAATATCAGTAGTCCCTTCCAGAAGAAGAGACTCCAGACTCCTCCTCCATCGACCTCTTCTCAGGCCACGCCCCCTCCGCAGCAGCCCGTTGCTGCTGCACCTGCTGCACCTGTCGCAGCTCCCAGCCAGCCCGATGTGAGCCGCAAAACGAGACTAGAGTGTAGTTTCGATTGATCTCTGATCTCTGATCCCTTGCAGGCCTTCGTTGACGAACTCGAGTGCGAGCCGGACGGCTCCGTGGTGCAGCAACGAGAGGTTCGTTTACCCAATTGCCTGCAATCAGTAAAGTTCACCCCTCACAGGCGCCCAAAGTCGAGCCGGTACGTGGCAAAACGAGGCGAAAATCAAGAGAAAATCGGGACTAGAGTGTAGTTTCGAGTTCCCTAAACGATTTTTTTGCAGCAGAGCTTGGTGAACGCGAAGAAGGCGGAGCAGCAACAGGCGCAGCAGCAGCTGCAGCAAGTGCAGCAGGCACAGCAAGTGGTGCAGGAGGCAGCTGCAGCCCAGCAGCAGCAACCGGCCGAGGTTGGTACTTGGTTTTTGATCTTTGATCTCTGATCTCTGATCTTTTCCAGAAACCCGCCGAGGCCGCGCAGCCCGAGCAGTCGAAGCCTGCGGAGAACGAAGTCCAGGTATATTTTTATTTGTGTATTTTCGAAAATGCGTTCTATCAGGCTTGCTGAAGCAGTGGTGTGCAAGAGATGAGGAAGAAACGGCTTCCCCTCTGTGCACTAACAGCTCGCAGCGATAAACATTACCGAAAATGCTAGTTGTTTGGCGGCTTGGTCTTTGATCTCTGCGTTGGCTACATCATAGTTGCACATAGAAATTGTCTACTATGGATCGTTCCTTGCAGTGTCATCCGCTTTCTATTTACTCTGATTCTTTGTTTTCTGAAGCGTGATTGGTTTGCAGTTGAATTAGTCTTGCAACTTAGCGATTAGTTATGTGTCCTTGAGTCATTGGTGAATTGGGTAGCATGCGAGTATTTAGTGGCCGCTGAAGTTCAATCAGCAGTATTTCCTTGCAGAAGCCGGCCGATCAGTCCTCCGAGCGGAAGCTCTCCTCGGAGAAGACTCTCGGATCGGGAGAGAAGGAAGAGGCGACGTCGCCCCCGACGAGAGATCTTCAGAAGCCAATCAAGGACAACGACTCGGAGCAGATTCCCGTGAGTGATCTTTGATCTCTGAAACCCAAATGGCCGACTCATTGCATACCTTTATAATCGGTTACGCTCTGAAAAAAATGATCTTTGATCTTTGCAGCTCTACCAGGGCCACTCGAAGTCTTCGTCGTCGCCGGCTCGGCCTGCCGGACAGCAGCAGGCACAAGGCTACGTCAAGGACAACGACTCGGAGCAGCTGCCGGTGAGGGGTTGATCTCTGATCTTTGATCCCTACGGGTTCTATATGGTTAACCTTCAGCTCCACGCGTCTCAGCAGTCTCAGTCGGCGCAGCCCGTGCAGCAGCAACAGCCGGCTGCAGCTGCCGCAGCCAAGCCCTACATCAAGGACGAAGACTCCCAGCAGCTGCCGGTAGGTTGTAGATCGTTGATCTTTGATCATTGATCTTTTGATGATCTTTGATCTCTGCAGATCCGACAGGCTCCCTCAGCTCCATCTCAGTCTACATCGTCGTCTGCTCCCTACTCTCTCCAGCCCGATTGCGAGGCCGACGAGTGACCTACCCAAGATTACGGTAGATTATCGATTGATACCGTATCCCGATAGTCGATAGTTACCGTACCTGCTCTCAGCTAGAATTATCAAACGAGCTTCATAATTGTAGTAGATGTATTGTGTAGTGATTACTTGGTCCGCGTATCGAGTGTATAAACGTATTATTCAGCGAGTTACTGTGTTTATCGGCAGTGCAAAGACAGTAGTGATGNTACGTGGCAAAACGAGGCGAAAATCAAGAGAAAATCGGGACTAGAGTGTAGTTTCGAGTTCCCTAAACGATTTTTTTGCAGCAGAGCTTGGTGAACGCGAAGAAGGCGGAGCAGCAACAGGCGCAGCAGCAGCTGCAGCAAGTGCAGCAGGCACAGCAAGTGGTGCAGGAGGCAGCTGCAGCCCAGCAGCAGCAGCAGCAGCAACCTGCCGAGGTTGGTCTTTGATCTTTGATCTCTAATCTCTGATCTTTTCAGAAACCCGCCGAGGCCGCGCAGCCCGAGCAGTCGAAGCCTGCGGAGAACGAAGTCCAGGTATGTTATTATTCGTGTATTTTCGAAAATGTGTTTTGTCAGGCTTGCTGAGGCAGTGGTGTGCAAGAGATGAGGAAGAAATAACTTCCCCTCTGTGTACTAACAGCTCGCAGCGATAAACATTACCGAAAATGCTAGTTGTTTGGCGGCTTGGTCTTTGATCTCTGCGTAATCTCCATCATCTTAGTTGCACATAGAAATTGTCTGCTATGGATCGTTCCTTGGAGTGTCATCCGCAGCTTTATATTTTTCTTTGTTTTCTGAAGCGTAATTGGTTTACAGTTAAAATAGTCCTGCAATTTGGCGATTAGTTCTGTATCCTTGCTTTGGATGGGTGTAGCGAGTCATTGGCGAATTGTAGAGTGCGAAATACGGGTTATCGTCTCTTCATTTTGCACCCTCTCTCGCTTCTCTGACCGATGAGAAGTGTGTGAAATGAAGAGACGATTGATCGTATTTCGAAGTCGAGTGAATTGGGTAGCATGCGAGTATTTTGTGGCCGGTGAAGTAATGAAGTTCAATCAATAATTCAACAGTTTCCCTTGCAGAAGCCGGTCGATCAGTCCTCCGAGCGGAAGCTCTCGTCGGAGAAGACTCTCGGATCGGGAGAGAAGGAGGAGGCTACCTCGCCCCCGACGAGAGATCTTCAGAAGCCAATCAAGGACAACGACTCGGAGCAGATTCCCGTGAGTGATCTTTGATCTCTGAAACTTCTATTCAAATAGTCGACTCATTCTGTTGCTAATCTGACTTTTCAATGATGCAGCATCTGCCTAATTGAACGCTATGATGACGTAATCGGTTGCTGAAAATATTGATCTTTGATCTTTGCAGCTCTACGAGGGCCACGCGAAGTCATCGTCGTCGCCGGCTCGGCCTGCCGGACAGCAGCAGGCACAAGGCTACGTCAAGGACAACGACTCGGAGCAGCTGCCGGTGAGGGATTGATCTTTGGACTTTGATCTTTGATCCCTTCGGTTGTGTTTCATGTCCCCTTTTCCGTTATGATTTATAGTGGACTGGTGTATTCCCAGTGAGGGGTGATCTTTGATCCCTACGTGTTCAATATGGTTAATCTTCAGCTCCACGCGTCTCAGCAGTCTCAGTCGGCGCAGCCCGTGCAGCAACAGCCGGCTGCAGCTGCTGCAGCCAAGCCCTACATCAAGGACGAAGACTCCCAGCAGCTGCCGGTGGGTGATCTTTGATCTTTGGTCTTTGATCTTTGATCTCTAGAATGCGTTTTGATGATCTTTGATCTCTGCAGATCCGACAGGCTCCTTCAGCTCCATCTCAGTCTACATCGTCGTCTGCTCCCTACTCCCTCCAGCCCGATTGCGAGGCCGACGAGTGACCTACCCTGATTACGGTAGATTATCGATTGATACCGTATCCCGATAGTCGATAGTTACCGTACCTGCTCTCAGCTAGAATTATCAAACGAGCTTCATAATTGTAGTAGATGTATTGTGTAGTGATTACTTGGTCCGCGTATCGAGTGTATAAACGTATTATTCAGCGAGTTACTGTGTTTATCGGCAGTGCAAAGACAGTAGTGATG
>LS590045.1:416424-429154 GCA_900490775.1 Pristionchus maxplancki
GATTACGGTAGATTATCGATTGATACCGTATCCCGATAGTCGATAGTTACCGTACCTGCTCTCAGCTAGAATTATCAAACGAGCTTCATAATTGTAGTAGATGTATTGTGTAGTGATTACTTGGTCCGCGTATCGAGTGTATAAACGTATTATTCAGCGAGTTACTGTGTTTATCGGCAGTGCAAAGACAGTAGTGATGAGGACAGGTCACGGATATCGAATCACCGTAGATGATTTGCACGTTTGTGATTGAACAAATCAGTGTTGGTTTAAAAATGCAGCTGCTTTACAATAGAAGCGCGTTCTTAGAATTGGAACCATAGCCCAAACAATCCCATCTAATCAAAGCTCGATCCCGTGATGTTGCATTGGGGAAATGTCTCAGTCGCCCTTCCACACAAGAGCCAAGAATAAACGCTCTCAACTCATGAAACATGCTTAGTACAAAACAGAAAATATGAATAATACATTTAGTGTACCAGAAATAAGCACTGTTGTCATGTCGATTATTCTTCCAAATGTAAGATACGATCCTGATAAACGAGAATTATGTCAACTGTTAAAAAGAAAATAAATAAACTCACCAAAAACCGTTCACGAAGCAATTAGGAAGAAGATAAAAACAGTACAACAAGTCATCAGATATCAAGACTATAAGAAGTGCATGAAGAGTAATATCGAGTAAGAGGACCTGTAATGCCGTGCATTCGAATGGAAAAATATTCAAAAAGAAGAACTCACTTTAATCACGAACAGGTACTGTTCTTTGGGATTTGAAAAGCCTGCGTCTCTTCTGTTCAATTTCTGAATGAAAAATTATGACCCAGGTAATTTTTTAAAATGATATAATGATCTTACCTTCAGAATCGATGCTTCGAGAATACCGATGACTGGTATGTACACAAATGTTGAAAAGCAGCGGAAAACCTGGCACAATTTTTTAAACCTGCAAAAAAGAAAATGGTTCAAAGTCAACTCACCTCTGTTGAAGTCCAAACCATGCCTGTTTTTCTCAGCAGAGGAACGGATTGTACACTCGCTTCGCTTTTTAGAGCCGCAACGCACGACTGCGTTGCATAGGACCGACTGTCACTGACAGTCTGTTAGGTCAAACACACGGATTGTATATGAAAAGGAACACAGCATTCTACCACTACAGAAAAGGGAACACTTACATTATCGAACTGCAAACTCGAAACTTGACAGGTTGCTGAAAGATATCGCAATTCTCATTCAGAACGGGAGAATGGCGATATGTTTCATAGACATCTCAAAATTGTGAAACTGCTTTGCAGTTCGATTACGGTAACGCGGAACAGTTCAAAAATTAATTCCCTTGTTAACCCTTATCTGGAGAGAACAAAGGGGGTCAGAACACTGTGGGAGCCTCATGCAATGGATTATAAGACATGAGAAGAAATCTCGATCTGCGTAAAAATTAAGAGTAGTCAAATAAGTTTAATCATCGAAATAAATTGTTGTGTTAGTTAAATCGTTTCATCAGCCAAGGACTTTGTCTGGATTTAACAACTAGGCAGTGCGCACCTCACCTATCTAGTGGTTTGGATCATGGTTACATATCTAGTGGTGGAGAGAATGGTTTCTTAGGCAAAATCACACTCACAGATAGAGACTGCAAGACCCCTCACCCGATTTCGATGAAACTTGGTCAGTAGGTCAGTAGTCAAAAGTCAAATTTGCATATTATCGTTTTTTTGTGATCTACCACTTCAAACAGGCATAACTCATCAGCGAATTTCATACGTACAGCGCACACATTTCTTGGGGAGATTGATATTAACATGCTTTCCACATAAGTAAATTAGACCGCTTGTGTAAAAATATGATTTCAGGTCGTAATGCAATCGTTTTTTTGAACCAAAATTTATTTTTTACTCGAAATTTTTTTAAAAAACCGTTCAATTTTATTGTGTTTCAGTTTTCCCCCAATAATTCGAAAGCGGTTGCTCCCACGAACTTTTCCATCCGAGTCATTATTTCTCGTCCCACCGAGAATTACATTTTGCTTTTTTTTAAATCTTGGTAGGACCATTTTGAAGCGAGATATGATCAAAAACGTTTTTGATATAAAATTCGGTCCGGGTGCTCATAACGGAAAGCGATAGTGAGAGGACAGAGATATGCAAATAGAAAAATAATCGATAATATGCGAATTTGACAGAACAAATTGTGCAGGCCTTATTTAGAGCCCCTATTAGAGCCCCTATCTATAAGTTTAAAGAAGGAGTCCCACGAGGTGGAATGATAGGCTCCCACCACGACTGGATTGCGCTGCGAGTGAAAATACTGTAGGGAAGAGGGTGAGAGAGCGAGAGAGTCAGACAAACAGAGTGCTTCCTCCTCCCCTCTCCCTTCCCTTCTCCCACTTCCCCCTTCCCTTTGCACCGCGCATCTTGATTTTCCCTGCGTTATCGGAAAACTTTGAGAGCACATAGCTCGCTTCAAAGTTGAGCTAGAGACGTCAAATTTAGGATTTGCACTAAGATTCAAGTGATAAACATGGCTGCGCTTCCAGATTGTCCACGAAAAAACTCGTGGGACGGCTTCTTTAATTGAGATCACAAAATATTTTCTAGTGGCTAAAGAGACAGTTTCCTAGACTCTTACAGAAGACCCGTGATAAATCCTTGCCCTCCAGTTAGTTGTACCACGTGAGTATTTGATTGAGATCGTTGATTAAGACTTCCATTGTTTATCATGAGGACAAGACGGCACTAGGCCGGATGATAACCGTCGGATGAGAACCGACTGGATGAGAACCAAAAATTTTTTATAGGGCTGTAGAACTTTGCCAGTATGTTCACAATACCACAAAAATGATTTTTCAAAATTTGGCGGTTTTCATCCAGTCGGTTCTCATCCGACGGTTATCATCCGGCCTAGTGCCGACAAGACATGAGTGCGCAATTGAAACAGTGCCAATAAGCCTCGAGAAAGCATGTTAGCATCTTGCCACCAAGCCATACATGATTTCGATAGCTCGAATCAGGCGCCGTCGACGCTGAATTGAGATTATCCTATTGAGATGCAAATGTGCATTTTTACAGATGTAGCTCTGTTCAGGGATGAAATGTTCGATAAAAGAAGTCAAACGATAAAAAGAACATTGTTCACTGTCTCATTGTGATCTTCTGACCTTTAAGAAATACCAATCGAGAATGACGTCGCGATCTCTATTTATAGACACCGTTTTATATCTACTACATAATATATAACTTGATTGTGAAGTGAACAGACATTGTAAACTTTAATGTAAAGTGTAACTTAAATGAAACTTTAATGTAACTACAATGTAAAGTGCGATTTGAACTTGTTATTTGATCTCATCTTCCCTTACTCCGGTAGATCAGAAAGGTGAGTGTTGTGTTGACTTCGTTGACCCCTCAGCCTCTTCCTTGATCGATCGATACACCTCTTCCCTATCCGCAACCACTCCCGCCTCAATCGCCTGAGTTTTCTATGGGCTGAGAAGTCTTCACCGCTGACCTAGTGAAACTATCAGATTCCCCCTCGATCGATATAATTTCGTCTGTTGGCACTCGATAACGTTGTTGTTGTTGGCACGTCTATCGTATGCGGCATGAGAGAGACGATGGACTGAGAATCGTAATGCAGATGTAATTTTACCAATGCAATAAGGTGATCGACACAGATACTTTCGATTCTGATAATGATGAATGTGATTACGTGAGACACTGATATATCATCGATCGAGGTAGATCATGCTGATCAAAGGAGGGTTGGGTAGATCAAGTACATGCATCCTTCCTTCGCGTTTTTCTTAATCATTGCTCGCGAAGATCGCCGCCATGGCCCGCATGAGCGAACGTCTCTTCGGGTTGATGTAGGTTTATCTTTAATTTTATGCGATCACACTTTATGCATATCGGTCTTCGCACCTTTATAGTTCACGCTCTGGTATGTAGTTCGATATTCCACGAGTTCGAGCATCTAATCGTGGCATTGTGGCCCCTCTTGTTTAACTTCTACATAAGCGATAGTGGAGGGGGTGTGACGGAGAATGAAGAAGTTCTCAGGGATACCGATCCCTATTTACACTTCGAATCCAATGAGTGATAGTGGCATTTCAGAACATCAGGAGGTTTCGTTATCGGTGCCTTCATCTCCCTTCTTCTTGCCTTCAAGGAAAAGAATGACTGCGATGAGGAGACGCCGACGACTTCCATTCTTCTCGATCAGAAGTGCGGTTGGATAAGTGAGTCAGCATGTTCAATCAACATTTTGTCGCCCAATTGCACAGCTGAGCCTGTCGCAATTGTTTTTTTTTTGTGTTTATGAGTCGAGCAGAACAAAAAAACGTGAAAATCGGAAGCGTTTAGAAATTTAAGCCTGCCTTCGAAGATGTGCATAAGATAGTAAATGAGTATTGGATTACGACTTCACAGTTATTCGACATATTTATGTTGTATCTACTAGTTACCGAAAAGGTCCCGTTAAAGATTAATTTGGGCATTATAGTTGCAAAACATTGCTTAATATTAGCTCTTTACACGACCTGGTCTATGGAATTTGACAACTTATGCGGTTGATTGAAGAGAGATAATACAAAAGCGCCGTTTTCCATAAACATTCACCACCGGCAAATCCGATCGCTATTGTTTAACACGAGGGCTTGGAAAACGTTGAGTACTAGAAAGGAATTGATCAACCTGGAGCTTGTAAGAAGGAATAGATCAACCTGGAGCATTTTGCCCCGACAGATAAGGGTGGGCGGGATACTGTAATTTGCAGTCTGATTATTTGACTGAGGGGGGATCAGACTCGCTAATCGATGTCAATGACATCGACCCCCTCGTCCCTCCCTCATTACTTTTGCATAGACACGAGAGAGTTTTGAATTAGGTGGGGAAATTTGCAGTTCGTTCGTTTCGAGATTGCGCGGGAATTATTTTCTTCCACGTCCATCCTCTTCTGGAGAGAACGAAGGGGATCAGAACGCTGTGGTTCTCATGGAACACTACCCCTAACAATATGCCGTGAGAACAAGCTAGCACCTTGTTTCCAAGGCTTACATGATTTAGATATCCAACATAACACTCCGCCCCGCATGCTACCATTTTAAAGTAGCCATTCTAGTGTTTTTATAAATGCAGCTCGGTCATGTCACAATCGTGTCCTACTATTGGTTTGTAATTGATTGTCCTCTCCCAAATTTTCAGTCGTAAGCATAGTTAAACTGTTCAAAAATTCCATTCTAAAGTATATCTAGAGACCGCAAGCTCCGCCCACTTGGTGGGGACGCGAAATCGACAAAAACCTGCGCTGAGGCGGGCATTCTTAGTTCTTAACCGTTTTGGAGGACCAAGTGATCGTTGCGTAGCTATTACCATCCTCTATAAATGAGCCGAAACGCATCTTGATCGAACAACTTTGAGTAGGTCAAAAACAACAAAACAAGTGCCTGGGTAGTGTTTTACGACCCGATCTTGAATCGAGCAAGTAGGGAAATTTGAGTGCACATTTTCAGACCTATCGCGGCTTAGAGAAAAGATTTTAACAAACGGCCAAAAGTGGGATAGTTTTTTGGGGTCCTGAGGGACAGTTCGGCTACTGTCTTGAGTACAGTCGATGAAAACGACAATACACCTTGCGGTCTCTATTTATATCATTCCAAAGTATTAGGATTTCAAAGTGTCTGCACTATGACGATATCTGCGTCTGAAAATAGGTTCATTCGTGGCGCAATTTATTCGAAATCAAACCTCGCGCAAATCCCCCTCCTTCGGACATTCCCATCGATCCACCTTCCTGTTCATTCTGGCAAAAAGGCAGTTAGATAAAGACGCGGATTTTGATTTGGCTCACATCGTTTACGATACATGTGTATTCTCGGCTAGGGTCAATCGATACCGAAATTTCGAGAAGTATCGATGTATACGAATCACTGAACTTGATCGAATCAAATGTCACTCCTTGTCTGGATGCGACGTAATGAGCGAGATCGGTTAGAGAGCCATGTGCGATAGGAATTCGTCCATGATAATCGGTATCTTCACCTTCCCTTCCCCTCCTCCTAACAGTTAGCATCTAAAATGATAAAAAACACGGTGTTTTGCAAAAAAACAAATCGATGAATTTCAAGTCGTGTGGCCAGTTCGTGATTCTTCCTTCTTGATTTTCTCCCGAACGGAATGAAATGTTTCCGGAACATTTTATTTCGCCGAAATTTCACTTCCGCAAAGTCGATTTAAGGTACCACGGAGAAAAATTTAAAACTCCTTCTAAAAATCTTATTTCGTAACTGTGGGGTGATGGTCAATGCAGAATCATGATAGCGTTTCCAAAATTTTATAATATTTTAATATCAGCGAATAATAAGCTATCATTCTAAGCCCCGCCCACCGTGATGTTGCGATTGAAAGTGTGTCGTTCGCTAGGTCATGATATTTCAGTGGGTCAATTACTTTGATTTTCAAGTTTATTTATTTTTATTTTTCATAGACAACATTGATAATGATAAACGCAATGATCAATAATTGATCGAATATGAAGGCAAACTATTCCTATTATATTATCTATGAGAGATCGATTATTCTACCGTATACTTTGAACCACACTTGTACTAAAAACATGGTATTATCTTCCAATATCAACATAAGAGTAAAAAAATAACCAACAACTTAATATTGTGAAAATCAATAATAGCGCCTTCTCCCATTTCATCGAGTTTTCTACCATTCAACTGTTTGACGTGTTCGTAAGTTCAGAGCTGACATGCTGAAATATGGTGTCTTGGATTTTTCTATTTTTTTGGTCGAAAGCTTTCTCTCAACTCAAAGATCATATTACAGAGCGAATTGAAGAGGCGCATATCTTGAATCGTCTGCAAAATAATTAAAAAGTCAAAACTTGGAAACTTTGCTAAGTTCATGAAGTGATTTTAGAAAAATGGTATCTTAGATACCCCTTTCCCCGGCTCTCGATTTCGAAATTCCCGGATAACGCCCCTAAGTCGATTTTGATCGTTTGTTTGACTCTTCCCTCCCATAATCTTGTTTTTATTCGGTTACCTGAAATGGTTTGTAGGAAAGACTGCGATGACGTCTTCTTTCAAAGAGTATTCAATTTGTCACCTGTAGTCTCGACAATCTTGAATGAATTGAACTTCTCCGTGTACTCTTCCGTCACATATCTCCTCACAGTCACTGTCCATTCCATATTCTCCCTCGTGAAGTTGAGCACTTCCCCGAATTCCGGTGATTGGTCGTAAGATACCGCTAGGAAATCATTCGATCTGATCTCGAATCCGCGATAGTTCAATCCCTCTTGAGATGGCGCGAATCGGGGTAATCTCTTTATATGGGGTGCTTCTTAAAGAAGCCGTACCACGAGTTTTTTCGTAGACAATCTAGAAGCGTAGCCAAGTTTATCACTTGGATCCTAGCGCAAAGCCAAAATTTGAAGTCTCTAGATCAACATTGAAGCAAGCTATGCGCTCGCAAATTTTTCCGATAATGCAGGGAAAATCAAGATGCGCGGTGCAAAGGGAAGGGGTGAGAGGGAGAAGGGAAGGGGGAGCGGAGGAGGGAGCACTCTGTTTGTCTGACTCTCTCGCTCTCTCTCTCACCCTCTTCCTTACAATATTTTCATTGATTCTGCACGTCATTCGTGGTGGGAGCCCACTCTGGTTTCTCGTGACCACTGGTTGACCACTAAAAGTGGGCGGAGTTTGAGCCAACCAATGGTTGACCACTACTCCAACCAGTGGTTGACCACTTGATATCTGACCACTGGTTGACCACTACTCTAACCACTGGTTGACCAGTTGAAATCTAACAACTGGTTGACCACTAAGAAGGTTCCTCACCCGTATCTCGATCAAGGCTCATTTAGAAGCATCATTATTGTTTCGTTCCAATGGAACAAATGAAAACTTTGGAGCGAATGCCTATTATACGGACTCCTATCAGATTAGTGAAAGTATCGATTCTCCTATCTCTGTTGAAACAGTAGTTTCAGATGACTTTTGTTATGTAGTGCTCTGTCCTTACTCCAAGAGCATTGAGGAGAGAGCTTTATCAGCAACAGGCCAGGACGGCTGCACAAGACAGGAAGGACGAGTCAGAGGGAACGGGGGACGAGAGAGTCGATCGCTTATGCAAAGAGCGCATGCTAATTGATGGGGGAGAGGAGCGAGACGATCGATAGGGAACGACCGATCCGCACGTATGCTAATAGGGAAGAGGGGAGATGGGACGGCAGAGTGCACGTCGGCATTAGGGTAATTGACTAGAATGGAGGGGGAGCATCCCTCTATACAACACCTCCCTCCAAGATTCTAACTTGGAGAGAATCTGAACAAGTAAATAGTCAATTACAGTGAAACAAATATCAATGGGGCCACGTTCGAAGCACTTTGATCTGGGAATCATTCTTCGATGCGATTCTTGATCTCGCGGTCGGCAACCGTTTTCTCCGGCGGTGCCCGAATCCTTGTAGAACATCTCGAGATGATGGCCTTGTCGTCGTCGTCATCGTCGTCGATCGATTGAATGTCCTCGGCCGTAGTCTCCATCTCGACTTCCGATTGATTCTCGTCACTTTTTCGATAGTGACATCTCACTATTCTCATTCAACGTACTCGCCATCAGATCCCTACGAATCACCTCACACAGGCTATTCGATCCCGTTGGACATTCACATTCATCCCCGGTTGATCCTGACCCAGACGTTCTCTCTGGCGGTGCCTTATCCTGGCCACCCGAATTCACTTCGGAATTCCCATCACACGTCTCATCTGTCATCAGATCCCTACGAGTTCCCTTATCCTGGATACTCGATTCCGTTGAACTCTCATAGTTCCCGGTTGATCCTGGCATGCGTGCCTTTTGATGTAGTTCCGACTGTTCATCCACTGATCTGGACATCAGTCGGAAGAACTTCCTGAAGTTGTCCTTTCCGAGGACATTCAACTTCGATTCAGTGATAAACACTGCACTTCTCACTTTCGATCCGTTCATCTCAATATCAATGTGACACAATCCAGTCAGTTCCAGACTCTCGGTATTCGTGCACACTGCTCTCTCGTTTGTCTGAACACGGTGTGGTCTTCCGATCATTTTCCACGACTTTTCCGAGATTATCGTGATATCAGACCCAATATCTGTCTTTCCATTGAGTTGCATTTCCACATCGAAGGAATTTCTAGTGGTACATTCAGTTTTGATCGCCTTCACTTCGATTTTATTTCCTTTCTTACACTTCGATGCGAGATGGCCAATCTCATGGCACTCGAAACACTCAGAATTGATGTGAGGGCAATCGGATCGGTTGTGATATTTATCACAGCCTTCACATCTCTTCTCCAAATTGGAATCATTCTCATTTGATCTTTGATCTCTGTGACGACCGTTGTTTATGATTGCATTCACTTGCAAACACTCTGATTGGCCACCAACTGTGCATCTCCGTACACCTCCTTGTACACATCTACCACATCGAGAATGGACTGCAGCGTTGGTTTGTCGTCTGACCTGATCTGATTCATCACATGGAACATCGTTGATGTGTGTCTCGGTAGATCCATTCCAGCTAGCATCACAATTTCCTTGAACTGCTCCAGGGGCATATCCCTGATGTTAGCCTCCTCTACTACCCGATTCAAAATTCCAGAGAACTCCTTGATGCCGTCGCACCTTAGCTTCGACATCTTAAACAAACACATCCAATCTCTTCTCGAATTCTGACTTCTTATCACCGAACAAGTCCAGCATTATCGTGATAATCTCCTCAAAACTCAGATCTGATGGCTTCCTGGGCCTGATGTGATCTACCAACTGCTTATAGACTTTGTCGTCCATATGACGCAGCAACAACCTTCCCTTGTCACAATCGTTTTTGAAAATGCAGTTCAATTCCTCCCTGGTGCAATTTCTTTTGCAACATTTTTAAAACATTATTTTCATTTTTGGAATGTTTATTTACCTCTAAAAGTCAGCAAAAAAATATATACATGACAGAAGTTTTGAACTTTGCCTGTCCAAAAAGGATTGATAGACAGATGCTCTACCGACTGAGCCATTGAGGCAACTGGAGGGAGGTGGTTGGAGCGTATACTAGAGACAGTGAGCGTGAGAAGTGTGTGATCCGAGGAGTTCGCGTAGTGCAGAGTAAAACATTCAAATGCACTTTTCGAATTTTCCCCGGAGAAATAATTGGGGTGTTCAGTATACCATTCGAATCGTCTCGAGGAGCTCTAGACCATCAGCAAATAAAATCCCTTGGCCCGAAAATATGGTAAAAATTAATTAATTTACAAAAATGCTAATTAAAATATCAATGGGCCAATGAGTCAGGCGAATTCTCCCGGAAATTTGGCATATTTCATCAATTGACGACCAAGCTCCAAAGTCACTCCGAGAGATGCTACAGCACTCCGAAAATGGCCATTCTCGGCACTCTGAAAGTTTGACGTCGTCTCATGTCGTTGAGAGGGACAAAATTGAACAAAGCTCGACGCTATCTAGTCAGGGACCCTAATGGCTATCTAAAAATGACTTAAGCTCAATATTGATGATTTCAATGTGCACGGGTTTATTCGATCCTTACGTGACATGCGTGCTATGAGATACTTCAAAACAAAAAAATCAGCAAAAAAAGTAGCACCGGTGGGGAGTCGAACACCCACCTCTTGCTTCCTAGACATCTCTCTTACCCGTTCGGCCACCGCTGTTGTTGGAAGGAGAGGCGAGGGAACTGAATATACGTCGCGCTAGCGTCTCTGGCAAAATCACGTGCAAATCTTCAGAGTACTGTAACTTTGGTCAACGACCTAGTTAGCAGTTTTTGAAAACAGATTTGGAGTCAGCACAGTCGACTTAATAACCCCACGATTTTGGGTGCAGATCGGGATATGTGAGTTGAGATCATTCCCATGTAAGATTAATTTCTCGTTTTGTTATTTTAGAGTTATTCACGTGTTTGATCACTTCCGTAAGAGTGGATGATGAATAAAAATGTTGTTCATGTTCTCTTGGTTATAATAAACATAAAAGGGGTAGCAAAAAATGACCGCCGTCGGGCGGAATTGAACAGGCGTTGAATGATTGAAAAACTGACCCCCGCCCACTAAGCCAAGAGAGCTAGTGCTCCTCGGCGTTGTGAAAGCTTTGGTGAGAACGATAGAGGCCATATTTGCATGCATTCGACGAGACTCGAAAGTCGGAACAAAGTCGGAACAGTCGGAACAAGTCGGAACACGAGCCGCCCGGAAACCGACTCTGTTCCGACAGTTGACTCTCGAAGGCAAGCCGACCGACCGAGTTCCGATTCCTACCAAGCCAAATCCTCTCAAGCCCTGTCGGAATTCCGAAAGTCGGTTTGGCTTGATTTCACCAACCCTACTTCAAACCAAAGGGCGAACCTTATAAAGTTCGACTGCGATCATCTTGGATACATTTTTGGATATATATATATTTTTTGATTTTAAGATCATTTTCAGTGTGGCGAGTGGTAGACGCAGCGATTGCGGGTACCGGAACAAACGTATACGGATCAGTGTATTTCCTTCTCTCTATTGTTCTCCTGTGCGTAGAAAATAAGGAGATCACTGATGTAAGTTATTTGAAAAAGACTCATTTTTAATATTCATGAGAATTTCGAATAATTTTATTTCTCTGAGGAAGAAACTGTGTTTTCATAAATGTAGTTCTCCGATAAAAGATTTGATAAGATTGAAGTATTGTTACAAAGGCGGGTTTAAGATTTGATGTTTTATATCTAGAGACCGCAAGCTCCGCCCACTTGGTGGGGACGCGAAATCGACAAAAATCTGCGCTGAGGCGGGCATTCTTAGTTCTTAACCGTTTTGGACGACCAAGTGATCCTTGTGTAGCTATTATAAATGAGTAGAGACGCATCTTGATCGAACAACTTTGAGTAGGTCAAAAACAACAAAACAAGTGCCTGGGTAGTGGATTTAGTGCTTTCAAGTGATCGTACACAAGTGCGTCTTTCGCAGTTTATTCTCTATTTTTATGAGAAGATCAAGACAAAAAACGCAAAAAACAGTGTTTGAAATTCGCCCCTTCCTATCAAAGAATGTTGCAGTACGCGCATGTTCAAATTCCGTTTTCCTCTGTTTATCTCTATCATTTCCAAAAGCCTTGCTCCCAAATTTGAGCGCCCTATCGCGGCTTAGAGAAAAGATTTTAACAAACGTCCAAAAGTATGATGTTATTGGGGTCCTGAGGGACAGTTCGGCTACTGTCTTGAGTACAGTCGATGAAAACGACAATACACCTTGCGGTCTCTATTTATATCATATAAATTATATCACGCGTGACACCTAAGAATCTAATAAAATCAAGGGGTGTTGATCACATATTTTGACCCATATGTTTTTCGACAGATTTCAATAGTCCTCAGGGTCCCTGACGCGATAGCTTCGAGCTTTGTTTGAAATATTTGATTTTGAAGGCATGATGGGCCTTCAAACTTTTTAAATTCCCAAAAATGCCAACTTTGGAGACTCATAACTCATGGCGGAGCGATTTTCATGAAAAGTGCAAAACATGAAAAATGCTCCAAATTTCATGGAGAAGTCGCCTGTGCAAACGGCCCATGGATATCTTTAGAGACATTTGCATAAATCGTTTTTCATGTTCGAAGCTATCGTGTCGGGGACCCTAAGGACTGACTAAAACTGCTTTCTACTCATTTTCGGATTTTTAAATGTGCAACGGTTTAT
>LS590045.1:447497-478901 GCA_900490775.1 Pristionchus maxplancki
TACGTGGCAAAACGAGGCGAAAATCAAGAGAAAATCGGGACTAGAGTGTAGTTTCGAGTTCCCTAAACGATTTTTTTGCAGCAGAGCTTGGTGAACGCGAAGAAGGCGGAGCAGCAACAGGCGCAGCAGCAGCTGCAGCAAGTGCAGCAGGCACAGCAAGTGGTGCAGGAGGCAGCTGCAGCCCAGCAGCAGCAGCAGCCGGCCGAGGTTGGTACTTGGTCTTTGATCTTTGATCTCTGATCTTTGATCTCTTCCAGAAACCCGCCGAGGCCGCGCAGCCCGAAGTCCAGGTATATTTTTATTTCTGTATTTTCGAAAATGTGTTTTGTCAGGCTTGCTGAAGCAGTGGTGTGCAAGAGATGAGGAAGAATCTGCTTCCCCTCTGTGTACTAACAGCTCGCAGCGATAAACATTACCGAAAATGCTGAATGAAAATAGTAGTTGTTGAGCGATTTGGTCTTTGATCTTATCGTGCTATCGGTCGAGAATCGTTCCTTGAGAAGAAATTTGCTTGCTGTTCGCTCCGATTCTCCGTCCTCAGAACAGTAATTGATGAGGAGTTCATCTAGTGTGTAATTTAGCGATTAGTTATGTATCCTGTCTATGGATGGGGGTGTAGTGAATTGGGTAGCATGCGAGTATTTAGTGGCCGGTGAAGTAATGAAGTTCAATCAATAATTCAAAAGTTTCCCTTGCAGAAGCCGGCCGATCAGTCCTCCGAGCGGAAGCTCTCGTCGGAGAAGACTCTCGGATCGGGAGAGAAGGAGGAGGCGACCTCGCCCCCGACGAGAGACCTTCAGAAGCCAATCAAGGACAACGACTCGGAGCAGATTCCCGTGAGTGATCTTTGATCTCTGGAACTTCTGGGTCGACTCACACTTTAAATGTCACTCGTTGATCTGGTTCTGCGACTAATCTGACCAGTGATGCAGCACCCGCCTAACTGATGATGAATTGTCGGTGACGATCTGAAAATATTGATCTTTGATCTTTGCAGCTCTACCAGGGCCACTCGAAGTCTTCGTCGTCGCCGGCTCGGCCTGCCGGACAGCAGCAGGCACAAGGCTACGTCAAGGACAACGACTCGGAGCAGCTTCCGGTGAGGGTTTGGTCTTTGACCTTTGATCTTTGATTCCTACGGTTGTGTTTCATGTCCATGTTATGGTAGAGTGGACTGGTGTGTGTTCCCAGTGAAGGATTGGACTTTGATCTCTGATCCCTACGGGTTCAATATGGTTAATCTTCAGATCCACGCGTCTCAGCAGTCTCAGTCGGCGCAGCCCGTGCAGCAGCAGCAGCCGGCTGCAGCTGCTGCAGCCAAGCCCTACATCAAGGACGAAGACTCCCAGCAGCTGCCGGTGAGGGGGTGATCTTTGATCTTTGATCTCTAGAATGCGTTTTGATGATCTTTGATCTCTGCAGATCCGACAGGCTCCCTCAGCTCCATCTCAGTCTACATCGTCGTCCGCTCCCTACTCCCTCCAGCCCGATTGCGAGGCCGACGAGTGACCTACCCAAGATTACGGTAGATTATCGATTGATACAGTGTCCCTGATAATCGATAGATACCGTACATGCTCTCAGCTAGAATTATCAAACGAGCTTCATAATTGTAGTAGATGTATTGTGTAGTGATTACTTGGTCCGCGTATCGAGTGCATAAACGTATTATTCAGCGAGTTACTGTGTTTATCGGCAGGACAGTAATCGATTAGTGGTTATAATTACGGTAGTGATGGGGACAGGTCACGGATATCGAATGACCGTAGTCTACATTTGAGCAGAATCTTCCGATGTAGCTCTTCCCTACTTTGCTTGCTTCTGGAAGGTTGCTTCAACGACTCTTCATTTGGTCTTTGATCTCTAAATGTTCTTGCTGAACTGCATTGTTCGAATCCTTTGACTAGTTATCCTATCAGTATCCACACGTATCTCTCCTTTTGCATGAAAAACAATTCGCTCAGAACAACAACTCTTCTCTCCCTCACCTCTCCTCATTCTCCACTCCATTTCCTACGTTTCGTCTCGTGGTGAGCAGTCGCCTCGCGCCCCTCTCCGCCATGGCTGACTCAGGTATTGGCCCTACCGTATTTACCGTACTCAATACTGTATCTATCGATTACCGTAAACCACAGTAATACCAGGAGGAGGGTCGTTGTCCGTTCTTCTTCTCTGGCCGTCGCTCGTCGCTCTCACCACCACAGCATTCGTGCTATGCACGAGGAAGAGTCAGTGCTATTTGCCGGTTTAGAAATTCCCGGCTCTCAGTTGTTTGTGCCTTTATAAACCGTTCGTTCCTTCTCACATCAACCACCACGAATGATCAAAATTGGCAAAAATGAAAGGGCGTGAATAGTTGTTTACCACTCAGCGAAGATCAATGATCACTCCGTAACTGGATGTGATCTTTGATCCTTTCCAGAAACTGCGAATGGCAATACGACCACCAACGCGCCGCCGGTCTCGAATGCCAACGTCACCAAGAGCAAATCCAGCAGCAATTCTGTGAGCATACCGTACCCTGATACCCAGCGCCGATCGAAGACTAACTATAAATACGAAGAACACGATTTCAGACGGACGACCACCATAACATCGCCAAGAAAGAGAGCCAATCTCCCGATCCACCACCGGAACCACAGCCCAAACCACTCCAGCCGATTGGGAATGTGAGTGAGAGAAGATTGGTCTTTGATCTCTCAAAAACATTCCAGGGCCTCTTCAAAAACGAGAAAGGCGAGGTCGTCCGAGCAGCTTGCGATGGCGAAACACTAGCAGTCATTAATTAATTATTAATTAATTTAATTAATCAATTAATTAATAATTCCAGTTGATCGATGGCGACTTCGGCAAGGTGCAAGCGGTCGGCACAAAGGTACGGTATCATCAGGGTACGGTATCGATCGATTCCCTGATTCAGGAACCATCCGTGCGGGAGAAGGAGGAGCAGCCGTGCTCTGTAGACGCTGTGGCTCCCTCCATTCCGGAGAGAGCCGAGAAGACTCCGCTGAAGGAGGAGAGGAGGGAGAGGTACGACGGCGTTCGGCAACGATCCAAAAAATGTCGCGGCGAACCATATCCGTATTCTCTGACTTTCACGTGATCTATTGTCCTTTCTGTGACAATTCAACGATTCTCGACTTCCTAAGCAAGACTTTATGAAAACAGAAAGTATTTACAGCAAATCTATCGAGGACGACCGGGACCGTGATCGGGACCGGGACCGGCAAAGGGATCGGAACCGTGGCCGGGACAGAGACTACGATCGCAGGAAGTCCCGCCACAGCAAGCAAGGTGAGAGTACTGTAGATCGATAACTACAGTAATTGTTCAGGAAAGAGTCGTGGGAGCAAGAAGGGACGAGGCAGTCGAAAGAGCAAACTGGATAAGATGAAGAAGAGATCGAGGAAGAGAGATGAAGATGAGAAGTATGATGATGATGATGATAGAAGAGACGACGATAGGAGGAGAAGGAGAAGGTCAGGATTCTGATTCTGAAGGTGAATCTGAAATTCATTCAGGGACGACAGAGATACTGATGAGAGAAAGAGCGACGTCGACAAGAAAAAGAGCAGGTACTTCGATTTTGCTTTTCGAAATTCAGAATCGCTTGTAATTAATAATTTTTCAGAGACGAGACGGATGCCAGGAGCGATTTCGAAGACGGAAAAGCTCCGAAAAAGGATGAGAAGAAAGAAGAGAAGAAAGCAGAGAAAAAGGAGGAGAAGAAGGAAGAAAGGAAGGAAGAAAAGAAGGAAGATGGGAAGAAGGAGAAGAAGGCGGAAGAAGGCATTCCCATTGATCCCACTCAGACAGACAGCAAGAAACCGACTAAATCTTGAAGTCGATCGAACAAAAATCTTACAAACCTCAAAGAACGATTACTAGAGAAATCGATTAGTCTCGACACTGATAAATTGTTGTACAATCGAATATACGAACATATTTATTCGATTGACATCATCTGATGCACTTCTTGTTTTGACTAATGATGATGAGAGAATGAAAAACAGAAGTATTCCTGAGGGAATCAATCAAATGTGAGCACTGAATAATAATGAGGTCGAATGGTGATCAGTGAAAGAAAATGCCCATTTGCAATCAAAAAGAGGAAACTGGAGGCGTGAATTTGCAAGAGAATAATGATTCGCCCAAAAATAGATCCTCCGCTCCTTTCTATTCATACTCCTCATTAGTGTTGCTAGATATTTCAACACATCACTACTGCCTTGGGATCAAAGTGCACTAGTTAATGATCAGAGATAAAAAATAGAATAATGACCGGATTTACTATCTCCCATGTGGGCCAAGATAAAAGATAACGGTGGGAATCACTCATTCACTATACAGATTCACTAGCAATGACCGTATCTCACATGCTCGAGACCGTTAATATTGGTAAATTATATTATATTTTTTTTATTATCTTAAAATTAATTTCAGTTATCGGCATGATTTCTAATTCACTGCTGATCTTTCTCAGTTTACGATTCAGCAAGAAAAATCTGGGAACGTACAAATATCTTCTCATGATTTTCGCATGTTATGACCTCTTTCTCACTGCTATTCATGTGATTATTGATCCAGTAGGTCAAACTTATTTTCTAGAAAGAGTCAATGTTCAGAAAATTAACGATTTCGGAACCGTGTTTACTCTTTATTCTTCCCGATTCGTGCATAATACGGTAACCGTTGACTTTCGAATAATTGAATCTTCTAAATTCAGTGGCTCGGCCCAATTTACGTTTCCTGCTTCACTGTGCCATTCGCTCTTACGAATATCAATTTCCTCCATCGATATTGGGCCGTCAAAAAGTTTGCTGGAAACTATTTTTCCTCGAGTAAAAAGTCTTTCCAGACAAGCCAACCTTAGCCTATTCTCGAATCCAATATTCGCATTCTTGATCTCCCTGTATCCCATTGGAGAGTGTGCCGGATGGTATGCCTATTCATGGGTGCCGCAAGCTCCGCCCACTTTGTGTTGACATTATTTTCCCAAAAAGCGGGACGGAGGGAATACAGAGCTCATTCATGAGCCATTAGAACCTGTTAGAGGTTTTGCCTCGAAATGTAACAAATACGGTATTCTTATTTTAGTTCGAAAGAGTAGCTTAGTTTTAACATTTTCGAAATCCCATTTCCAGGTCCTGGCTCTCCTTCCAAACGGACCTGGACGACGACCATTACGTGGAGAAGTACTTCCAAGTGACCTACAATGAGACAATCACTGGGTTCCGGGTGATGCACCATTGGGTGAGGGTTTTACTCTATCTGAGATCATTTTAATCCTAATCCAACGTGTCTTCAGCGAAAAATGGTAAAACAAGGCTAACACTCCGTGAATTCTAGCAACGAGATTCATTCTGGAATTTTTAATTTCAGAAAGACGATCGTCTCAACCTCCCTCAATTCCTCATTCTTCTCTCCGCGATGATCGTCATGACAGTCAACTTCTCCATTGCAATCTTCCTCGCCACTCAGGTAAGTCGATAACGTCGTCGTCTTCTGAATGTGCCACAACGTCGACGATGCCTGAAAGTACAGTTCAGAAAACAGTCTCTCCATTCCGCACACTCTCTCGCCGGTCAGAGAGATAATTCGCCTCCATTCAGACGATCGCGCAGATTCGAGTGGCGAAGACGTTCACTTCGAATTATCGAGCACTGCAGATCAAGATTCTGAGGGCGCTGTTTGCGCAGGTTAGGACACTCTTTGATCTTTGATCTTTGGCAGAGATCAAAGATCAATCTCCATTCCAGGCCTCCGTCCCGGTCCTCTTCGTGTACATTCCCTTCGGGTGCGCGATCATGTTCCCCTTCCTCAAGATCGATGATACATTCCACCTGGCGAATCTGTGCTTCACATTCACGAGTTTCTTCCCGGTGAGCGTCAATGCAGATTGTAAGATAATTTAATGTATATCGAAAAAAGGAAAGGTCGATGATCTCTCACAGATTCTCTCTAATGGGATGTTAAAATGGCAAAAAAATTCGATTTTTGCGTCACAATAAGAGAGATCTCGACGGCAAAAAGTCTGGTCGAGTGTATATCTATGGGGTGGGTTCATGGGCAATGATAACCCATAGAGTCCGGACCTTGACGCTCCTTTTGCTCTAGCTCTCGCATATATACTAGAGTGAAAGGGCGCGTTCTACTCGCGCCGGGTAAGATAAAGATGAGTAACGCGTAGGGAGAAAGATTGAAAAAGTACGAGAAGGGAGAGAAGAGGGGAGGGGTGAGTCAGATATTGCACACTGACCGAGCTTTGAACTACATTGTTACACTTCTAACATTCCACGTCGGTTCTACTTCACTAACAAATATTAAAATAAAAAAATAAATTAATTGTTTTTGTTGCTTGATTTTCTCATTGTCAGGCCTGGGACGCGATCGTCGTCATTCTCCTCATCAAGGACTACAGGTAGGACTCATCGGAGACTAATCATTCCCAAGGAGATGAAATCATATCAGAAGAAGCAGAAAGAAACGCGACATCATCATAACTCTCACCAGGGACGGTCTCCTCTCCCTCTTCTGTCACCACAATAAGGACGCCCCTGCAGCGACGACGGCGTGGAAGACTCAGACGACGTCGATGAGATTGGAGTAACTAAATTTTATTCGTAGTAATCCATTTCTGTAGTTCACTGCTATTTTGCAATGTGACAGCCTCGAATATTCAGTTATCTTCCCAATTCTTGCGTATTTTTTACGTAAAGTCGGTTGACGCTATCGTCTTCTAATATTTTGATCAATTAAAACGCGGTCCGTCTAAGAACGTCGAAGGGGGTGGCACAGTAGCTCAAAATGGTCTCCGGAGGTTCAAACTTGGTGGTTAGACTCCCTAGGGGTGGGATACACTTCAGCCAAAAATTTGGACCCAAAAGTTGATCTTTGATCTTTGAGATCGAAAATTTTCATCGTCATTTTACTACCACAATTTATATACCATTCGATAGTGCATCAAAAGTTATGTGTAGGCTCCAATTTTCAAAGGTTTTCGACTTCAACTTTTCGAGAAAATCGAGAAATTATATATTATATATTATTGAAATTATTATTGAAAAATGTCGATTCGATTTTTTTCAAAAAAATAGCTCACAATGTTCCTACGATTTGCTCCTCCTGGAAAATTGATATTATATGTAAAAATGTATGAGGAATTTAGAAAAAAATATATCGAGGTGGTTAGACATGCCACGCCATGACTTTTTCTCGAAAATCTAGCACGCAATCGTCGACGCAGCTTTTTCATGCTCCAAATGGCGATTTTTCGACATGGAGTTACTTTGAACCTCATTACACGTTGTTTCACGATGCCTTGGCTTCTTTTCCGACCTAAAATCGAACTTGACCAAAACCAAATTTTTCACATAAGGGTCCCCCCTTATGTAAAAAAAATATTTGCCCAACCAAAGGGGGGACCCTTATCTGAAAAATGTGGTTGGGGTCATGTCGGCATTTTCTTTTGCAAAGTGGTTCACACATTGTCGGATCAATGTGAAAACGGATGAGAAGTGATTTCATGTCGAAAAATCATCATTTGGAGCATGACAAAGGCTGGCAAAAGATTGATGTAGGGAGGCGGATTCGAACCTGCGTCGACGATTGCGTGCTAGATTTTCGAGAAAAAGTCATGGCGTGGCATGTCTAACCACCTCGAGATATTTTTTCTAAATTCCTCATACATTTTTACATATAATATGAATTTTCCAGGAGGAGCAAATCGTAGGAACATTGTGAGCTATTTTCTTGAAAAAAATCGAATAGACATTTTTCGACAATTTCTCGATTTTCTCGAAAAGTTGAAGTCGAAAACCTTTGAAAATTGGAGCCTACACATAACTTTTGATGCTCTGTCGAATGGTATATAAATTGTGGTAGTAAAATGACGATGAAAATATTCGATCTCAAAGATCAAAGATCAACTTTTGGGTCCAAATTTTTGGCTGAAGTGTATCCCACCCCTAGGGAGTCTAACCACCAAGTTTGAACCTCCGGAGACCATTTTGAGCTACTGTGCCACTTGACCTCCGGATTTCGACGTTCTTACGCGGACCGCGTTTTAAAGTTCATCGATTTGATAATTGATCATTGGTTTATTACAATCATCCCTATCTCTGCTCATTTCTATAAGCAGATCTCATTCACAAGGATTTTCCTTCTCTCCTGGGAGTAGTCTTGGTTGACTATCGTCTTCATTTGTAGTCGTACTACTCACCGCATCATGACGATCTCTTACGTTGTTGAATGCGCTAATATCGGTTTGTATTATTCAAAATTCGAAAAAAACCGAGTATTTCAGCAATCAGCCTTCTCTCCAATTCGATGCTGATCTATCTCAGTTTGCACTTCACAAAACATAATCTGGGAACGTACAAATATCTGATAATGATTTTCGCTGCATACGATCTTTACCTGACGTTGATTCATCTAATCGTCGATCCGGTTGGCTAATAAGTTACTTCGTGACGTATGTGAATTGCTCAGAAAGCCTACAACTTCGACACGGTGTTCAGCCTATTTTCAGCAAGATTTCCAAATGTTTCAGTTTGTTTATCGTTGTTTCTCTTCCCGATTTACATTTTCGCAGTGGCTCCTGCCTATTTACTGTGCTTGCTTCACTGTCCCATTCGCTCTTACAAACATCAATTTCCTTCATCGATACTGGGCGGTGAAAAAGTTTCGTATTTCTCGAATTCATCACGCAAATGATTTCTCAGACCAGCCAGACTAACACTATTTTCGGATCCTCTATTCGTCTCACTTCTGTCTATTTATCCGATAGGAGAATTTGTTGGCTGGTGAAGCAAATTGATTTATTCTTTGCAGACATTTATTTCAGGTCAATAATCTCATTTCAAACCGATTTGGACGATTCGCATCTTGTTGAGAATCATTATTGCACTCAATACAATCAAACGGTTACTGGGTGGATTCTGCTGCACCATTGGGTGAAATTGATCACTCACTGATGACTCGACCAATTGATTATTGCAGAAAAATGGCGTATTCAATTTCCGGACTTTCATGATTATATTCATCGCTACTTTTGTTATGATTGTCAACTTTTCAATCGCAATATTTCTTGCGAGCAACACGATTGCGGAAATTCGAAACGCGAAAACTTTTTCTTCCAACTACAGTGCTCTTCATTTCAAGATTCTTCGAGCTCTGTTTGCACAGGTTTCAAAATATAGATGTAAATTTAATAAAAAAACTCATTTCAGACTTCAGTGCCCGTTCTCTTTGTGCAGATTCCTTTCGGAATCGTCATTTGGTTTCCAATTCTAAGAATCGAGGACAACTATCACATCGCTAATTTGTGTTTCACATTTACGTCCTTCTTTCCGGTAAGGCCTGGAATATTTTTATTGAAAATGAAATAAAATTTAGGCTTGGGACGCGATAGTTGTAATTCTGCTGATCAAGGATTACAGGTGGATATTAAAAGAATTGCTAATAAAAAAGAAAAATAATGAGAGTTGATGACTTTGATTTGATGACTTTTGGTAGCAGCCCTTGTTAATGACTCAACACTCCAGGGACGGTCTTCTCTCCCTTCTCTGGCCTCGTCAGAAGGTCACTGTGATGGAGACGACAGCATGGAAGACTCAGACAACAATGATGAGAGTCGAGTGAAGGAAATACGAAAATCAAGTCCTTATCTCCGTTCCTTTATTTTGTGAAATGATGAAATGTAGTGTACTCTGTCCCGATAAATGCATTACTAAAATGAATAATAATCACATTCTGGCTGAACTCATTCGCATTACAATCCCTAGAGTAATCACAGCACACTGTAATGAATCGTGGCACTAAAATCAATCACAACATCGATTGCTGACAATTTAGTGAGCCGAAATGACAGTCAACGACGTTCTCGAGCACATCAATGTTGGTAGGTCAACCTTGACTTTCTTTTCAATCAATAATCCCAGTCGTGAGCTTCCTTACTAATGGCACACTACTGTATCTCATTCTCAAGCATAGCACCAGTAGCATCGGAACGTACAAATATTTATTGATCGTTTTCGCGAGTTATGATCTATTCCTCACTGCGCTGCATTCTATTGTTATTCCCGTGAGTTCTTTCCGATTTTCGATCATTAACCATCCGAAATTCAGAGAGCCTACAACTTCGATTCCTTCTTCTCGCTCTATTCGGCAAGATTCACTGATTCCTATGTGAGTTTCAATGGTATTCAAAAATATGGAAAAGATTCGAAGGTTGCCTGCCCTGTCTACGTAGCCTTCTTCACGACTCCTTACGCACTGATGAACGTAAACTTTCTGCATCGATACTGGGCGGTTACCTCGTAAGATTTCATGGGTTCTTCATCAAACTCATCATTCAGAGTCTAAATTTCAGACCCAAGAGACTGGAGCTCTTCTCGACGAAACTTTTCACTGCAATCCTATTTTTGTATGTGATAGTGCACTTCTTCGTTTGGTCAGTTTAACGAATCCCCAAAAATAAAAATAAATGAAAATATAATAATAAACAGTATAAAAATTAAGGCTCTCACGCGCCTATGAACTCACTCCAGACACAGGAGGAATACTTTCTGCTCATTACAAAGAGGAATTCAACAGAACGATTACTGGATTTGCCTATCTGCGCTACTGGGTGAGTATTCACTTCGTGGTGTGCCCCAAACGTCTCCAGTCAAAATTTGCATTGCATGTGCCCGATTAGTAATCGTCGCCCTTTAGAATGGAGATGAAATGGACACGCACACATCGTCAGTGCTGCTCAGCGGACTGTTCGTCATGCTGTTGAATCTCACAGTGGCCTTCTTTCTGGTAGGGTCTCTTCATTTTGAGCGCTGTCTCACCAGTTATAGAGGAGAGAGAGTGTGCGAAATGGAGAGACGATTATTCTATCTGTGTTTTACATTCAGGCATCGTCGACGTTGTGGCACATCCAGAAGGCGACGACGTTCTCTCCGACGTATCGATCACTGCAGATGAAGATATTTCGAGCGCTTCTGGCACAGGTTTGCGATGAGTATGAACCGTTGTCTTCTTCGATATCGTAGATGACATAAAAAGAAAATAATGACCCCTGCAGACTTCACACATAATTTTCCATTTATCTAACGAAACGAAAAATGTAATTCAAAATTAATTATTCATTTTTTCAGACCCTCCTCCCGGTGGTCTTCGTGTACACTCCCTTCTCCTCCATCATCCTCCTTCCCTTCCTTCGAGTGAGAGATCGATTGAGGATGGACCTCCACGCCATGACGTTGACCTCGTTCTTTCCCGTACGGTTGCTAATTTTATCTAGGGTCAGGGCCTGATCCACCCCCTTTGAAGGTGTAGTTTCCCACGCTTTTCTTGTACAAATCCGTATCCGAGTGACGTTATTGGTGCAATATTGCGCTTGATATGCGGCGTAGATTGCATTATTCGTTGAAACGTCACTCTTTCCGGCGCCAATTCCGATGATTTCATAGCTGATTTCATACCCGAATAGTTGAGCTGATAACGGCATTTCTGTCATAGATACGTACATCATCGGATCAGCTCAACCCGCATGGTTGTCACGCTGTGTGACGGGTGGGGCTAACCGCTAGATCTGGACGAACGAGCGAAGAGTCATTCCCCTATCATTCAACCAGTTGTTTAGATACCTATCCAAGTCAGTAGCGACCCGTACATCATCGGATCAGCTCAACCCGCCTCGTCGTTTCTCGGGTGGGGCTATCAGAATGATCAGAGAGACGAGAGAGCGCGCAGAATGGGGAGACCATGCTGATAGACCCAGTCACGGGTTGAATCATCCCCCGTCGCCTCACCCGGATGTGTATCTAGTGATTCAAAATTGAGCCAGACGAGCCGGCGACTGATCCGGAAACAGGGCGTGTTTTTGTTAATTAAAAGTCAAAACAATAACAAAAATGTATTGTAGGCATGGGACGCAATCGTAGTCATTCTGCTGATGAAGGATTATCGGTGAGTTTTCTTGTTTTGCAACGAAAAATAGGAAAAACAATTACGCGCACTGGAGGGATTATTCCCAGTGAAACAGTGACGAAAGTAGAGTGTACATGATCTTTAATCTATCTATTCAGTGACGGCTTGATCAACATCTTTCTTCGTCGATCGAAGATAACTACGGCGACGACCGTCTGGAAGACGTCGCAGGCTCCGACCATTTCTGGGGCTACTTCAGTGGTCAATCGTTCTTGAATAAACATCTCACGGCTTCACTATCGCTCCGATAATTATAGGCTGCAAGGTGTTATTTTAGTGACTCACAGTTTCTTGTGTCGAAACTCGCCAGTTCACTGCTAAGTGCAATAAGAAAAACAGCAAGAGAGAGGTCTCCTCTCTGCCAATGAATCATCCTTTTTTTATCAATCCTCACCTCTTCTCTTCATTCGATCATCTGATATCGTCGCCCTTTCTTTTGTCATCGCGCGAAGAAAAGAAAACCCGCCGCGACAATATTTTATGTGGCTGCAAGCGTGTTTGAGTGGGGGCAATAATTCGGAGGGACATTTAACTACCTCCAACTTATTTTGAGAGCGGGATCTACAATTTTAGACCCGAATATTTCAAATAATTATTAAATTAGTGCAGTTTACTAATCTCACTAATTCCTTTTCGCAATAGCTGATGCAAAACGCCTAACCGTCGCGCAAGTACCACCCCAACCCCCTCCCTCCTCTACCTCTCTCTCTACCCAATTCCTCTCGTCTCTCCGATCATTCCTCTCTCCTCCTCTCCGCGCGACATATCGACTCTCTCGTTGTTGATTTCCTACCTCATTTCTTTTCACTCCCCAATCCATCAATGTTTTCTTCTCACCACGAGCACCCTCTGTTTTTATGGTGTTCTAGTGTAGAATGTGCGTGGTCGAGTGGTTTTTGGGGACCGGAAAGCGACTAATTTCCTTGTATACAAGGGGCGTGCAATCAAGGCCACAACGACTTTCGCTTATCGGTTTGGAAAAGGGATAAGGAGCGCGCGCTATTCGGCCAACTTGGCCCTTTTTGCGTGCGTTCATTAGGAACGGTCTCTCCATTTTGCCTTATCTCTCGTTTCTCTGACCGCGAGAGAGGAGAGATTCATTAGCGTTCGCTAGCTAGCTCTTTTTGCCTCTTCTTTCTCTTCCAGTCTCTTCCTTTTGCGTGCTCTCTTGCTGGTCAGAGAAAGCGAGAGAGCAGGCGAATTAGAGAGAGCCTCTCAATCTCGATCGAAATCATTGATCAAGGCTGCTCTAAGCCGCCAGCTTGGCTCCTTCTCTTCAGATCGTTTCGCCCCTATTATTATCGATAAGAGATTGAGTGCGTAATCACATTAGGATTAGAGAAGTCTCTTCGTTTTGCGTGCTATTTCGTCTTTTTGTCGCTCGGAATATTGGCAGCACTGATTAGGAATAGACGTCAAACTAGATTGTGCCTTATTATGACTGGCGTAATGCATTTATTCCTATTTCGTGCGCTCTCGGAATTCCGGATTCTATTTTGACTCTCTCAGTCGATTTCTTCATTGTGACTGCGCGAATGAATCGTCGGCGCTTCTGTACGATCCTACCATTCTCATTTCTAAAGCACTCCTGCTCCTGCATGATGAAATGCATTTTTATTAATGAATCGGCGAAACTCATTTCATTTTCGCCCAGTTGTAAAAATATTCTGAAATTCTGAAGCGTTTCTTTTCGAAAAGACGCCGAAAGAATGACGCTCGTTCGGTCCACTCACAAGGGAAGGTTGGAACCTCGATATGGACTTTCCGAATGAGACATATACCATTCGATAGGCAAACCAATTGTAAAAACGATGGTGAACTTCATTTTTGCTGAAGAGCCATAGGGTCCGAGAAAATCGATAATTACTAATTAGTGCGTTTTGTACAGTGCATGCGCGGCGAGTACAAGAGACCCTTCACGGCTCTCTCCCAACAAGCTTCGGTGGTTCAGTGGTTACGTGAATGTCTAGTTAGCAGGAGGTTGTGGGTTCGATGCCCAAGCTCTGCTTTATTTTTGCAACACTTTTATCTTTACTTTTTATTCCTCTGTAACGATTATTTCACACTCTAATATTATTGTGTTTCCCAAAACAAGACAATAACATCTATTTAAAGCGTTCTCTGGAGTATAAACTTTAAAATTTAAAATAATGATCAAAATCAAGAATGACTATGTCAAAATTAAGGTAGCCAAGGCAACATACCTTTGATCTCCACGAGCAAGTGTTTCTACTCTGTTCCAGAGGAAGAAAAAGTAAAGATAAAAATGTGGCAAAAATAATGCAGAGCTTGGGCATCGAACCCACACCCCCTGCTAACTAGACGTACACGTAACCACTGAACCACCGAAGCTTGTTGGGAGAGAGCCGTGAAGGGTCTCTTGTACCCGCCGCGCATGCACTGTACAAAACGCACTGATTAGTAATTATCGATTTTCTCGGACCCTATGGCTCTTCAGCAAAAATGAAGTTCACCATCGTTTTTACAATTGGATTGCCTATCGAATGGTATAGGTCTCATTCGGAAAGTCCATATCGAGATTCCAACCTTCCCTTGTCAGAGTAGATCGATGCATGCTCTCCCTCTCCCACTTAGATCTAATCTAGCGATGCGACGCACACTTCAGTTCCATTTTTCGACATTGCAAACTCCGCCTGACCTCGAGCATAGTTTCCTTGTTCGTTCAATATTTCATTAGTTTGTTCTAATTGCTAATTATCTTTTCGCTGGTCCTTTCCATTTTCGGTCTCTCCTGTCAATTCCAGTCGTCGATACTAAAGTAGAGTGCCAGACTCCTCTCTTCTATTCTTAAGTCCCTTATCAAGCGTGCAAACTGTTTACCCGCGTCGCCAATCGGTTTATTTGCGTCCATGCGAGTACAGATGATCGAAAATCGGTCTCTCCTTTTCCCATGCACTCTCGTCGCGCGACGAAACGTCTGACTCTCTTCCATGTTCTCTCGCTTCTCTCACCGGCTAGAGAACATTGCGAATCGAGAGAGTCAGACGAATGCACGTTATTGTAATGTCTTCCTTGCAGGTCCGCCGATCTTCGAAACACTAAATAAATAAGATACAAATAAATAAAGACGAAATCAATGGCCGAAGGAGGTCGAATCGGCTCCAAGTCCAAGTACTTTGGAGGGCAGAACTACCAGAAGTTGCGGAAGTAAGTTACCTTTTTCTCTTTTCAAGTGTGAATCACAATTTGTGATTCATTACAAACTTTCTGTGAAACACATTAGTGACTATTGAAGAGTATCTCAAACCTAAACACTGCATTCGCCACGTTTCACTTCTTTCAGTTCTAGTCACAAAACTCTCAAGTGTAACGGAACTGAATGAATTCTCTGAAGAGTAGTGAAACAATCTGTTCGGACAGAGCAGCGAGAGAGTGTGCGAAGTTGAGAGACGGTGATATAAATTGTGAATTTTACTGTGAATCCTGCAGAGACTGTGAGAAGAAGAAGGCGCTCTTCGTGGACACTCTCTTTCCTCCCACTAACTACTCCCTCTTCCTCGAGGAGGGACGGCATACGGACATCGAGTGGAAGAGACCCGCGGTTGGTTTATTATTTTGAAATTCATTTTATTTTAGCTGCTAAATCCGGGTATAAATTCAAAGACGTAACGTTTGTATGTGAACCCAATGTAGAATGGTAAGGAGAGTCTGAGCTAGTAATCAAAAAAGCACCCAACTTTAATGCGTATCTTGTGCAATGAATTGGATTCGTCTCAGACACAGTAAGTAGGAAATAGGATGGGAAAGCGTTTTATTGTTCGAGGGCACGCGGTCACACTTTTATCTAGCTGTTGATCTGTCTGTGTCGAGTAGAGTTCGTAATTCGGGGCGGGTAATTCGGACCCGACCGGGTAGTTGAGACAGAATGAGCGGGATGAGGATTACCCGGGAAAGAGGGTGAGAAATGGAGTACTACCCGGGAAACGCGGTTTTGAGATCGTCGAAAAGAGTTCTCTACGCTTGTCCTTTTGTTCAATTGAGGAAGGAAAACTATGATTAGAGACCGCAGGCTCCGCCCACTTTGTGGGGATAGAGAAACGCGCAAAACCTGCTCCGAGGGACTACAATTCGAATTCGCAACCAAAATGGACAAGCTAGGGCGCGTTCGGTAGCTATTCAGAACCTTTATAAAGGGTCCGTGGAGCAGCATGATCGGACAGTTTTAAGTAGGTCAAAAACAAGCACAAAGGAGTGAATATTGCGATTTCGGGCGCTTCTAGTGATCGGATACAGCTGCTCCACTGGCATATGACTAATTGGAATATATTAGAATTTTGGGAATTTTTTCAGATTTTTATCATGTTTCCCCGATTTGTAGCAGAAGCGCGAGTCGAGAGAGGCGAGAGGGCGGGAGGAGTGAGAGAGACACGTGCGAGAGAGGCTCCGCCCCCTTCCCTCTCCCTCCCCATCTCTCCCTCTCGCCCGGTGTTCCTTGCGCGCGTGGTTTTTGGGGAATAACTTTTGATAGAGAAGAGATATCCACAAACGGTAAAAAGCATGATGCTATTCAGACATATATTTACACATTGAGGTCATAAATAGTCCGCCTTGGTTAATTCGGGAGTGCACCTTGTGGTCTCTAACTATGATCTTTCGGTATTAGGGCAGTATTGAAGCAAGAAAACCCTCTGATTCTTACCGTAGTCATAAATATAACAATTTGTAATATACTCATAGCTTCCATCTGAAACCTTTTTGGATATGGCGGGTGATCATGAAAATCGTTTTGAAAACCATTACCGAAGCTAGGCTAACTCTTTCACAACTCCAAACGTACTGAGCCGCGTCAGTTCTTGTGCAAGAGCGAGGATTTCGAACCGTGGTCTTCCTCCCTAAACGAACCACAAGCCAAAACAACTCAAAAATCGATCAAACTGGTCAGATAAGGAAGCAAACTTATCAGACCGACCAGCCCTGAACATCTCGTGAGGCCGAAATGAGGCTTTGTCACGAGAGCGCGCGATTAACATTCCATTATCCCGGGTAACGAGACGAGTTATGCGGGTAATTCTCTCCCTCTCCCTCCCTCTCATTCTACCCGTTCGGGTCCAACTATCCCGGGTAGCGTTACATTTCAAACTCTAGTGTCGAGTTCCAAAATGGACTGACTCTCTCACTTTCCCATGCTCTCTCGCTGCTTCAACTGAGATGATTGTTTATTTGAGTGCGAGCAGCACGTGGGACGGTTCTGTGACAGTTTTGAAAAGATTCCAACTAAGACCGGACTAAGAATAAAGACGACGAATGTAATGAAATGAGATGGAATGGGACTGTACCGGCTGGGAGGGAGAACGCTTTGTTGTGGCGATTTACACTGAAAAGAATAATGTGGGGTAACTATATTTTAACACTTCTCCACATCCTAAAAATGCCCTTGAAAAGGAAAATAATTCAGGAGAAATGTTGACGTTTAAATAAGGAGTGGCACGACCATCGAGCTAACTGAGTTCTCGATGGGAGATGGTGTGGAGTAGTTACCCGATCACACTTTCAAAACTCCCATGTGACCATTTTAAGTTTGAACTGAGCTATAAGCGTTTGGCTGCCTGCCAAGCGGGCCTTGCGCGCAGGCACTAATCCGAAATGAGAGAGGGAGAGGGGAAATGAAGAGACCACGCATGCAAATCGGCGCGCGCCGCTCGCTTATTACAATTGAGAGGGCGGTCGTGCCTCTACTCCTTTAATATTCAGGAAATCGCAGACGACCCCCACCTCTTCGTCGAGGGCGCGCAACCCAACGATGTCACGCAGGGCATTCTTGGTTAGTTTTATTTATTTTGAAAACAATTTATTCAAAATTACCAACAATAACAAAAACAAAAACATACTGGTGAAATTACAATCCGACCACATCAATCTCCATCTCTTCATCCTCTACCTCTTCCTCCTTCAACTGCACGAATCCTCCCTCAGTCCTGCATGAGGGGCATCGAACTTGGCCTCGCTTCTCGATCTGAAGGGTGCACGCGAGGCAGAAGGAGTGTCCGCACGCGGTCAGGCAGGCGCGAGCACGCGGACGATCCGCGAGGCACACGCAGCAGGCGCGTGAGACGAGGGTGGGCCCATCTCCAGTCTTCTGCTCTTCTTCTTCATACATCCGCACCGCTCCTCCACTCGAGGCGCATAACACGCAGTATCTCAGATTGCTTAGATCGTGTCCGAAAGTGCAATTGGTACACATAGTGTGGCCACAGGAAGTGAGGCAGACGCGTCGAGCGGGATTCTGATGCTCACAGACACCGCAGGCGCGAGAGAATGAAGAGGTGCTGAAATGATTATGTTATTGTTATTATTCCGGCTTAACACACAACAACACACAACAACAACAACAACTCACCACTTCTCATTCTCGTCCCTCAACTCCTCGATCCTCCGTTTCTTGACCTCTGCGGGAATATTTGCTTGAATGGAGTCGATGAAGGCCACAGGTCCGGCCCACAACGGAAAATCGTCGTCAAACACATCCAGATAACCCTCCTCGTGACTTGCAGCATGCTCATATGCAGCAAGTGCAGCTGCAGCATCTGCAGCCCCTGCAGCCGGATCGCCGATGGCGTTGATGAATCCGTCGGTCTCATCGTTGAGCTCATCAACGACGGCCTTCAGCCAGACGGCGTCGATTAGGTGTGCATGAGTGGCTACGATGTGCCAGCTGTCGCGGAGTTTTAGCGTGAGAGCAGACGTGGAGACTGGAAGCATCAGACCTGAAAGAGTTCGATGGGCTCCAATAAAGTCTTTTGAATAGAGAGAAATCTGCGGGGAAACGATGATTTCGAAGCAGGAATGGAAAATCATTGGCATTTACTTACCTCCAGCGCTCAGATCATTGGACGGGAAAGAGTGATCATCATCCAGAATGGCATCAACAGCATCCTGAAGCCAGGTCGCCACGACTAGATTGATGCGAGTATAGGTTGCGACGAGTCTCCAGCTAAGGTTGATTCGCTCGATGAGGTCATCTGACACTTGAGGAGCTGTCATTTCTGGAAGATGAAGAGTGAATGGGGTGAATGTGGTGAAAACGCGGCAATAAGGAGAAATATGGAAGCGTAATGATTGGGCAAGGGACGCAGCGTCTCTGCAGCGTATGAGTGCGGTGGCATCCGGATAGCGAGAAGGTGTGAGGGGATTTACGGCTTTCATGCCAGAGGGAGGAAAGGAAGATGAACTTGTGGACGGAACCCTAGTTAGAGGAAGACGTTTACAACTGCTCAGATAATCTCCTAGTGATGGGTTCAAAAGCACAACATAATCGAGAAATCAAATGATCAAAATTAATAATCAAATTCAGGAAATTGCTGGTTCGTCTCGGCCTGCTCCGCACTCACCCACAATCAGAAGTTGTTAGAGAAGGTTTGGTTTTTTTCTTACAGCAACAACATCTCGGGACCGCAGTCGTATTCGACTTCTCCTGTAGTTGAGACGAAATGAGAAACGACCATCTTCGTAGGTGATTCCCACGACCGATTCGAAATCCCCTTTATTTGTGGATCTCTGAAACACAATATGAATATCTTCCTAACTGCGATGGTCACAAATTCGATAGTCATCTATCATTCTCAGGTCATTCCCTCCCCCGACGAGCAAGAGTGGTCGTCTCGTCGTCGCTACTGCGGCATCTTCCGCTTCGCCTTCTGGAGATTCGGACGATGGATCGAGGTCGTCATCGACGATCTGCTGCCCACGCGGTCAGAGATTTTGAAATTATGTTCCCTTTGATCTTGCCGCTGCTTTCCTAGCAAAATTTAATTGATAGACGGTGTGCATGGATAAAATGCTCTCAAACCATCGCAAAGGGAGACAAAGAAGCGATGTGTAGTCAGACTGAAACATATTTGATAAATCCTTTTCAGAGATGGCAAACTACTCTTCGCCCGGTCGAAGACTAACAATGAGTTCTGGTCGGCTCTGCTGGAGAAGGCATTCGCGAAGTGAGCTTTTTACCTTTGCTCTATCACGATTCGGTAGCATTCTGTACGATATTTTATGTTGAACTCGATAAAAGAATTAGCGAGCGTAAAAATTAAATTTTGTAGATTATACGGTTGCTACGAGAACCTCGTAGGCGGGCGGCTGTCGGACGCGCTGCAAGATGTGTCGGGAGGTCAGTTGATGCCGCAGTTAGGGTCCGACGAAACTTCCAAGGTTCTCTAAAAACTGTCAGAAACTGAACTGCGTTCAGTTACGCTTCACTCGCTCTTCAAATCCCACAGCGTTCTGACCCCCTTTGTTCTCTCCAGATAAGGGTGAACAAGGGGATTAATTTTTGAATTTTCCCGCGTTACCGTGTTCGAACTGCAAATCACTGTCGCAATTTGAGATATCTCTGAAACATATCGCGAATACGGCAACGCGGGAAAATTCAAAAATTAATCCCCTTGTTCAGAATGAGGATAGCGATATGTTTCAGCCACCTGTCAAGTTTCGAGTTTGCAGTTCGATATGTAAAGTGATACCCCCCTTTTCTGTAGGGTTAGAATGCTGTGATCCTTGAGCGTACTGCAAAGTCGATGTAGTATCATTAGTCCTTAGTTGTCGTAAAAACAACAAATGAAAACAAAAACAAGCTGTTTTGACAACCCCGCAATCCAGGAGTAGCGGAGACGATCAACACTCGCAAGTTCATGGAGAGGGACGCTGCTGCTGCATCGACTGCACTCTTCGACCACGTGAAGACGAGTTTCGACCTGGGCGCGCTGATCGTGGCGGCCATTGCGGCTAGTGGATAATATTCATAGCACCTCAAACCCACCAGCCTTGGCCAAAAGCTTTCGATTAGTGATGACAATTCGGCACGCGTCTCTCTCGTTTCAAATGATCTTTCGTCGGTCAGAGAGACGAGAGAGCACGCGAAATTAGGAGAGACGAGTGCCGATTTGTCAACACCACTTTCGATACTCTAGTGATTCAATACATGGAAAACGGAGTCACGAAATTATTATTGGTATTGTATGCATTGCGATTAAAAAATCAGCCAAACTTGTACGTAATAATCGAAAGAAACTCAAGCAAGAATCCTGTTATTTCAGGCGAAAACAAAAGAGGAGATCGAGATGTCGCTCGACTGCGGGCTGGTCAAGGGCCACGCCTACGCAGTGACTGCTGTCCGATTCATCGAACTGTCCAAGCAGAAGGAGAGCATCGGAGCGAAGATCGGGTGAGGACCAGTCATTAGGGAGGAGCAGGACTCTCTCACTTTCACACGCTCTCTAGTCAGTCAGAAGAAGCGATTACTCCTGAGGAGCAGTGAAATAACTCTAAAAGTCGTATTTACGATGGTAGATAAAAGCGCTAAAAAATTGAATGGGAAATTGTGCAAGTGGTTGGAGTGTAAGATTTTTGAAAATAAAGTAAATGAATCCTTTACAGCGCCTTCTTCACCGGTCACCACGATCGCGAGATGCTCATCCGGCTGCAGAATCCGTGGGGAGAGAAGGCGAGTGATTCTGTAATTCCTAAAATTTTGTCTGCCCTATGAAACTCCCCATTATGCTCTGCCGATTATAAGCTGTTTTCAGACGATAAAAAAAAAAAAGTTAAAGGTAGTCTATTTGCAGGAGTGGAACGGGCCGTGGAGCGACGGCAGCAAGGAGTGGGAGCTGGTGAGATCGAGATGATAATAATCGAATGACCGTCAAAAATGGCATGTTCAGGTCTCCGAAGCGCACAAGCGCGAGCTGGGCATCACTGTTGATGAGGATGGCGAGTTCTGGTGAGGATTTTGTTTTTTCTCTGATGTTTTTGTTGTTTTTGAAACTTCGAAATGATCAATAATTTTCGAAAATCTGATAAATTCTCTACAGGATGCCTTGGAACTCCTTCGTCGAGCAGTTCACTGACATCTCCCTTTGCCAACTGTTCAACACGAGTCACTTTTCCCATTCCAAGAGGTTGCTTTTGTTGTTGTTGTTGTTGTTTGCTTGTTTTTGTTTTTTCAAAACATGCTTCAGATTCCACGAAGACGTCCACTACGGCGAGTGGACGACGAATGGCTCGAAGAGCGGAGCACCGAATGATCTGGCCGGAGGATGCCTGAACTTCACTGCGACGTGTTGTAGTAATCCCCAGGTTGGCTAATTAGGCTAATTAACCTAATTAGTAATTTAGTTCCTCCTCGAAGTTACCACACCCCAGAATGAGATGTACTTCTCGCTAACGCAGAAAGAGATCAATGAAGGTTTATTTTTTTATTCGAATTTATTTTGCTCGGCGGAAATTCAAAAAAATACCCTGATTCAGGATTGAAACGGCGCGAACCTCACATCTCGATTGGCATGCATCTAATGAGGGTGGAGAGAAATAGGAAATATCGAGTGCATCAAGTTGGTTTTTTGAAACAGATATTGAAAAGTTACTGCGGAAGCTGAAGAATTCAATATTTCAAAAGGGAAACGAAACTGATTTCACAACAATATTGTGTTTTGTCTGCAGAGTTTTCCTGAACGTGGACAACATGATAAATTTATATGTTACAGCCAATGGAGGGCGCTGCGACCTCCGACTACTCCAACTCAAGAAGTGTCTGCCTGACTGTGAGAGATCTCGCTCCTGGACGGTAAGTGGATTTAGCGAACGAAATGATTATCGGTTAAGAAAAACTGATCAGAGATCTCTTCAGATACATTCTCATGCCCACAACCTTCGCTCCTCGTGAGCAGACAACGTTCTTGTTGAGGGGATATGCGGACTTCCATTTCAAGTACGTTTCACGTTCAATATAACCTAAGAATGTTCCCGGCTTGCGATTCGCGTGCGTTTTTCGTTACAGAGCTAATTAATTCCAGACTGACCCCTCTCACGAAGCACGCCCCCGCCGCGGGTCTCTTCTCCTGCGGTACTTCCATGCCGTCGGTCACTCGATTGCAAATAAGAAAAGCCGAGTACCATCGACGACCGAATGACAGTCTGGATAATGGTGTGTCTACTCTCCAATTAGTTAATTAGCTAATTAATTATGCAAATGGGCAATTAATTAGGCCACTAATTAGTTAAGAAATGCATTTGCAGGCCTCAAATTCTATTGCATCATCCACTCGGAGAAGGAGAAGTGTCAGACGACCGTGAGGGGAGGAAGCATGACCCCGGAGTGGAATGACCTGTTCCTGTTCCATAGGTGCGTTCCTGCTCAATCAGAATTTTTCATGAAGTCGATCATTTGTATTGTGTTAGTGTCCACATTTCGCGGATCAGAATTGCGATCGTTGCCGCTTTCGGTTTATGTAATGCGAGTGAAACCGAACGCTTCTTGACGCTCAGAATATTGTAGAATTTCGAAACTCTTGCAGGAAAGACCGTCGTCAGCGGTACTCGATCGAGCTGTGGCACGAGAGATTCGGGCCGGACGCATTGATAGCGAGGGCGGAATTGGTGGCACTGATGGATAATGAGTGCAAAGAGGTCAGCATATTAATTATTTTCTATTGTCACGATGTCCAAAGGATGCAACACTTTCTAATATAGTTTCTGTATACGTATCTTGAGTGAAACATAGTTGATTTCTAGAATGAAACTTTTCGAAATGGGACTTTGCAGGTGAGCCTTCCCCTGGTCCCTCCCAAGTCCAAGTCAGCGGCCGAATCAGTGGGCACGATCAGCATACAGATGTGCGCCTACGACGATCCATACTATATCTAGAAACTTACGGTGTTTATCGCCCCTGTTGATTATCGATTTATTGATTTATCGATTAGTGCAAACGTTATCTCTCTCACTACTAAAGATTGCCATCGTGCATTATTGATTTCTTTCAATGGTCTCTTCGTTCTCTCGCCTCTCTGACCAATGAGAGAGTACGCGGAACGAAGAGACGATTACCCTAATTTCGAATATTTCTTACCATTTGAACGAAATTAGCTAGATTATCGCTTAGGCAGTATATACGAAATGAGAGGCAGATTATGATATTCAATGCGTTTACTTTTTCCATTCCTAGCTCATCTCTCGCTTAATCTACTGGTATTCACCCACACGCATTTCACCCATTGAGCCGCATTCAAGAATTCGATTATTTGTTGCTCGATAAATTTTGTTTATTCAACAATAAAAACAACTTAGCATAATTAATTGACATAATTCGCAAGAAAGAAAGGGAGGTTCATGTGGCAGAGTCGAAGGGGAATCAGACAATCTCAACTCCATTCGAGGTTTCATCCATCTTCTCATCTCCTTCCTCAATCTTCTCCTCATCCTCAAAAAGCTTCACGAACGTCCCCTCTCTCGTGCAGAACGGGCACTTGATGCTTCCCGCGACCGCGTGACTCGCGGCATCCGCGTCCACGGCGATCTGCTCCGCGCACGCGAGGCAGAGCGCGTGACCGCACGCGGTCAGACAGACGCGCACGCGCGGATTGGATGAGCAGCAGATGCCGCAGGCGCGCGAGAAGAAGGTGATGCTGGAAAATTGGAGTATTTGGTTCGACAATACATCTCCATTTTAATTAGTCCCTCACCAATAAAGATAAAGAAATGAACAGAAGTGCACAAAGATCTTACATAATAAGTCGAATAAAAAATGAGCAAAACAGTAACCATTGATCATCGTCTTTCCTGATCGCCGCAATTCGTCTCATTTTCCTCTCCAGAGCTCCAGCTGCTGCAGAGGCGGGTGTGTCTTCAGGGTTGAAGCGTCCTAAAATAGTTGTTGTTGCTATTATTATGGTGTTGTTATTGTTATTCCTGATCAACAAACCTTCCGGATGCAGGAAGACCTCGACAGGTCCCGCCCACAGCGGGATCTCCTCCTCTTCAATGGAAGCAAGGAAGTCAGCCTCGCCCTCCACTGCATCGGCGTAGGCTGCGAGGGCCTGGACAATAAATGAATGTTATTGTTGTTGTTGTTGTTTTTGATATAATTATTGTTGTTGTTATGATACCTCATTCTCATTCTCAGCTCCCTCAGCAGGTTCTCCGAAGACATCAAGGAAGGCATGCTGCTCGTCGGTGAGATCCTCCACTGCTTCCTTTAAATTTTAAATTTTAGAATTAATTATACTATTTTTTAATAATCTATGATGACCGAAATCTAGGATTGATAGGCGAACCAACCCTGAGCCACTGCGCATTAATCAGGCCCACTCTCGTGTATGAAGCGATCAGTCTCCAGCTAGCATTGATTTGAGCGAGAATATCAGTGGGAGAGGAGACAGTCATTACTGGAATCATGGCAATCGATGACATTCAAATTGCTGTTTCGAAAAAAAGAAAAGGAGTAATCGTGTCAGAAAACGGACAGAAATCTAAAAAAAAAGTTCACCGTGAGGATCTTCAAAATGAATGATAACCTTCCCAACTCCTCGATAAATATCGCATCCATGGTGGCATCCAGTCTCTAGACGGTGGCGAGGCGTGAGAATCTGAAGTTGATGTCCACCGCCAGGGGGTTAAGTGGCGTGCAGAATGCGGAATCAACCTGTGATTTACAACCAGGGATTGGATCACACCTAGTTGAGAAGAGATCAAGTATTGATCTATTGATTTGATTGCAATTCTGATATAATTTTCTGTGTCAATTCGGTTCTTGGAACCTTGCCATTTTCTTGCAATATCTGCCGATATACGGTAGTCAGTACTTTATGCGAATACGAGTGAAACCTGTACTGTGAGGAGAGAGCTAAGCATCGAATAACTTACTAATTATTGCGCATTTCAAATCGACGAAGGGAGAAAAGCGAAAGATTGTAGAAGATCACATGGACGATTGAGAGGAAAATGAGAAATTACAAATAGATAGGAAAATATTCTAAGCGGCCTTCACGGGTTTCTGCACGTTGGGTCCGCGTCGACCGGGAGGAGGAGGGGGCTGCGTCGTCTGCCCTGCTGCAGGGGCTGCAGCTGCAGGAGGCGGCTGCTGCGTGGGAGCAGCAGCGGGCGCTGCGGCCGCTGGCTTCGGTGGCTGCTGGGCTGCAGCTGCAGCAGGGGCTGCAGCCGGCTTGGCCGCCTGAGCAGCAGGAGCAGCTGCTGCGGGAGCTGCAGCTGTCGCAGGCTTTGGCTGCTGTGCAGCCTGAGCTGCAGGCACAGCAGCAGCCGGTTTGGGCACATCGGGAAGCTTGGCTGCAGGAGGAGGAGGGGTGGTGGGCTTGGGAGCCTCCTTGACCGGTTCGGGTGCCTTGGTAGGAGTGGGCTTGGGCGCTTCGGTCGGTTTGGGCGCCTCAACGAGCTTGGCTGCAGCGGGCTTCGGGGTCTCAACTGGTTTGGGCGGGGCTTGGGTCGCCGCTGCGGGTTTCGGGGTCGGCGGGGTCGTGGTCTCAGCTGGTTTCTGGGTCGGGGGAGGAGTGGTTGCAGCGGGCTTGGGAGTCGGAGGGGTGGTTGCTGCCGCAGGATTGGTGGTGGGAGGAGCGGTAGTCGTCGTAGTCGTTGTTGGCTTCTGGGTCGTGGTCGTGGTGGGCGGGGCTTGCTGCTGTTGTTGTTGCTGCTTGGGCGCTGCGACAGGCTCTTCTGAAAGGGAAGCATTTTTATTTACTGGAAACATCGCTTTTCTATTAATTCCAATCGCAGAAATACTTTTTTGTCTCTAATTTTATTTATTTGGCGTTAGATTATCAACTGACCAGCAGTCTTTGGGAAGTGCTGCTCAATCACGTCCTTCAGCATTCCATTGTTGTGCTGAAATGTTTGTATTTATACTTCGTGTTTACCAATGCCATAACTTTCTCGAAACCTACTCTGAATCTGACAATTCTTATCCATTTTATCTCGATTTTTCCTTTCTATTTGTTGTGATTATTCTCTCTTTTAGTAATTCAATCCAAATCTAATCGATTAGTTCTGGAAGGAATTCGGATACTAACCGCATAGTAAACGGCCACGCCGGCGACTGCCAGCGAGATGAGAACGATTGCTGTGCAGCAACCTGAAGAAAGCGGTATTTTCGAAAATTGGTGAAGACGATTTTGTTGGCAAAAATGAATGAAATAATGTACTGAATTAGCCCATTTTTACGATAAAAAATGCATGAGTGGAGAAAATAATTTTGATGTGAAACATACCCGCTCCTCCCTTCTTCACCTCCTTCGGCTGATCGTCCTTGCCCATTATCTGCAATTATTAATATTATTTTAATAACTAAATTAGCAAAACATAAAATTCGGGGGTGCAACATCGAACATACCACGACGAAATCTCGAATGGCTAAGCGAGGAAGGAGGAACTAGGAAGAGTGGACTAAGGGAACTTCCAGAATGAGCTCCCCGATCGAATCCAGAAGCGAAAATATACAGGCAGAAAGTGGGGACGTGGCTTGGAGGAGGAAGATACGAAAGAATGCTCTCTCGATTCTGCCTGCTCTCTCGCCAGTCAGAGACAGGAAAAGAGCAAAGAGAACGAGGAGACGTCAATGTGTGCGCTTCGGCATGCACAAACTCTCCATAAAAGTGTGAAGTGTCGACAACGTTAAAAGTGAAGAAGAAGAAGGGGGAGAAGAGAGTGATGCATAGGAGAGTGAATCGTGGCGGCGCGGAGGTAAAGGGGAGATAAGCGATGCAACATATCTGGGATGCAACCGGAACTCTTATCACTAGAATACATCAGTTCCCTTCGCTTTAGACTCAAAAGATCTAACAGAACAACTCATGGGAGAGGTATCCGGAACTGTTATCGGACGGAGGCGATATCAGTTTCAAACCTTTTGGAGACCGCTCAGATGATTGGAAAGTGGGTAACGAGAAGAGGTCGGAACTTCTTCAGTTTCAAACACTTTTCGCTCAACAAAAAGTGACGGGCTTGATGATGATTGAGAAATTCCAGGAAATGTGGAATAGAAGTTGAAATCGAAAACGTTTCAGTAAGAGTACAGAAGTTTAGAATCTAAAGGAATACGGGCAAGGATGACTGAGGGAAGAGAGCAAAAGCAGTTGTAACCGGAAACGGTAAAGAGTCAGAGGGAAGAGGCATGTTTACGAATAAGTAAGAAATTAGAAATGTCTTCCTGAATTCACAGTTGTGACATAGCAACAAAGGATATCAGCAAGATAAATTCGGACTTTAGTCAACTACAAGGCGATTATAGTGGCCTAAACTCTTCCAAAAACTAGAAAATATCAGACAAAAACGCGAAAAATCGATCGGCCGCGCCTGTATTCGTGTGTGGAACAGCCGCACTTTACAGCAGAGGGACGAGACTGAGGGGAGGGTGGGGATGGAGTAGAGGGAGGATGAGGAGGAGGAGAAGGAGAGGGTCAGAGGGGGAAGATGGGCCTGCCAGCAACAGATGACCAGAGCAGGGGGGATGAGGAAAGTCTGACTCTCTCGATTTCACATGATCTATAGTCAGTCAGAAGGAGTGATAGACCAGGCGAAGATTGAGGGGAATACTCTCTCCATTCAGTATGTTATTGAGCTAGTCAGATGGAGCGATAGAGTGTGATAAATGCAGAGAGTTAGACATGGAAGATCCTTGCGAAAGAGCAGGAAGGGAGAGAGGCAGCTTCTGTTTATAATTTGCAGTGGCTAACGTGGCTAATCGACTAGTGAGAGGGAGGATTCGATTCTCTTCATTTTAGCTGCTATCTCGCTCTGTCTGACTGGATAGAGAGGGCAAGGAGAGAATAAAGAGTTGCGATAGGTCGAGGTGTGGATGTAAACGGGGAAGGACACTCGGATTCGAAGGCAGTTCTCGACAGCATCACAACTGATTGTTAACATGGGGTTTGTTTGGAAAGTTCAAAGATTGTGACGCCATGTTTCCCTGAACCTGACTCAAACTTTATCAGAATTAGATCTGGAAGGTTGTCTAGAAAGGGCATGGTCGACTAAAGGACGGCTAAAGCAGGAAGGTCTCTTCCCTCTAGATGAAAGCGCATCCGAGACCGCGCATCGGACATTGCGTATCCGGTTACGGAGTGGGGATGAGGGAGGAGAAGGATGGCCTTAGTAGGGCGATTCAGGACATGACTAATGCTCTTTCATTGCATTTTATTGCAAGAAATGAACAGAACGTTGCGATTTGTCGAGGATAGGATGTAAACAGAGTAAAGGACACTCAGTTTGCATGGTCGACAAAATGAAAGACGTGGAATGTCCCTTCTGGATGATTCAGTGATCTTTGAGCGACGAGGCAATTAATTAATTTTTCACAAAGAAGCAAGGATAGGATGAGGAAGTGTGAATTTCCATCGGTGATGAATACTAAATCGCAATAATTCGCAGACTGTTTGAGCAGCTGGCGTGAAGTTCGTTGATTCGTCAACACCACTAGAAAGTGCGAGAATGGGCTACAAATATATTCGAGGGACCTATTCAAAATGCTGATTTGTAGACGACAGTGCTACGATTGGAATACTGTATCTATCGATCGAACCAGAGATTTTCGGAATTAGTCGTTTATTTTGGTTGATATTGATCTGTTAGCACAGGCTTGGTTTCATTCTTAATTCTCGTTTCGACACGATCGTTTATCTCCTCCTACTCGCTTCTCCCCTCGTCTCTCTTGCAGTTCGCAGTGTATTCTGTTCTTCTCCAGCAGTCGGTTTGACCGATTCATCCTTGAGGAGAGAAGTCGCAGAACCGTCCTGAGAAGGATTACTGTAGGAGGGGTACGGTAAGATACCTACTGTAGTCTAGATTACAGCATCTCATAGTTGCTGTATTCTACAGTACCCACCAGTGTGATCTTGCATGCACAATTGCGAGCGAATCGGATGCTCAGCACGATGAGCAACTGCAGGAGACAGAGCGAGAGAGTGATGTAGAATACGGTACGATCCGCCTGAATACGGTAGTGATGGGTACGGAAGTGGTGTGGTCAGGGATACGGTAGTGGTGTAGTGGCATACCGCGCCGTCCTCGATCGCACGCGCCAGCAGCTCGGCCTTGTCCGTGTACGGTGCTGGAGCAGCCCTTGCAGCCGACTCGAACTGCGGTGGTGTGGTGGGAATAGTCGTCGACGGCTGCTGCACGCTCGTCGTGTAGTGGTCGGCGACGGTCGTTGGGAGTACGGTATAGGGGAGTACGGTATCCGGGAGTACGGTAGTGGGGAGTGCGGTAGTCCCGTTGAGGCTGTCCCAGGCTGCCTTGAGGGGAAGGAGAACTTGAGAGAGCATCTGCAGACCGTCCGCCATGAGGGAAAGGAATGGGAATGAAGTAGGAGATTGGAGATGAGGGAATTTGAAATTGAATTAGAAGTACTTTAAATTTCAGCCAAAAGTCAATTCACACATTTGAACTATTGATCTTTCCTAGGTGTAAGTTGGAAACCTCTTCTCACGCGTTTCAGTAGTTCATTTCCGTCTTCGGCAACATCAAAGGGAACTCGTCCCCCCTGGCACCGCAGACCCATGTCGAGTTCCATCCCTTCCTCGGTTCACACCTTGGTTCCAGACCGGGTGCCACCGGCAGGGATTGGTTCCACTTCACACCTTGCTGGCACATCGGTTGGGCCCTACGCGGCTGGTTATAGGTGAGTACTTTTAAGTCACAGTCAAGTTAAAACTGCGTTCCAAACACATTCGCTCATACCTTCCTTTTCGTGTATTTGTACTCTTTTTTTGCTATTTGAAAAGTTACATCTATCTAATAATGCTTCTGTTTTTTTTCATCTTTTTTTTTAAAGTTACATCTATCTTTCCAGTGATGGTCCTCTCTCCATCTTCCTCCATCATCCAAATCAACGAGTGCTGGAGACTCCTCGCTCTGTACACTCGAGTGGGACTGATCGATGCGAGAGCCCTGAGAGATGGATGGATGGAGTTCAGAGGTGAGGCTATCATATTTGTTTTTGTTTTGACTCCTGTAAAACAAGTAAACATTCCAGGAATCCCCTCCTCCCACCCCTCTCCTCTCCTCCATCAACTCACGAACTGCTATCGTCTCATCATCAGAAACATTCACTCGGGAGTCATCGATCCTCTCTGGTTGAAGGATCTACTGGATGAATTGATCGATGAACAGGTGATAAAACTATCTAGTGAAATTCCATTCTCTATTTTCGAAATGAATTTTAAAAATATACGTTTTCGAAATATTATCAGGACGCGTATCTCTCCGTCAACGGCGACCCGGCCGAGACTGCTGCAGATGCTGCAGCTGCAGTGGCTGCGTACGTGAGGGCTGCAGCAGAGGAGGCTGAGGATGAAGAGGAGGAGGAGATACCACTGTGGATGGAGCCGTTGGCTATGTGATTTCGTAATGCTTCACTGATTGTGACTGATTTCTTTGTTGCCCTGTGCTTTTCCTACATTTACGTGTACACAAATAAATTCGATTGAGTCGGAAAATCGGAGTAGTATTTTGTTAATGATTTATCAGTTTACGATACAGTTTACGATAATATATATACGATACGAAATGGATTCTTAGAAACGTTGATTTCCTCCAGTCATTCCACTTCCAGAACCGCCTCTCTGGTTGGATCCAGAGCCGGAGTTGCCTCCCATACCTCCGGGTCCCTGGTTGGATCCAGAGCCGGAG